>CALZFC010000018.1:5305000-5575000 GCA_945643635.1 Allodiplogaster sudhausi | reverse complement strand
GTCCACACTGTGAGATTTTCTTTCAAAATTTGCACGCAATCAAGTCATGTCTAGTTGAATAATTCTACGTAACCACAAGATAATTATGAAAACATATAATTCTCAAGAGATCAATAAGCGGACCAGTTCGAGGTTATCACTATTGATAATGACAAAAAAACCATAGTTATAGATATTTATTATTAAAATGTAAATAATGATAATATACTCCAACTCAACATTTGTTTTAATATACTTGCATATATTTGGCTACCAGCCACGTTTTGAAAAATATTCTACTTTTTCTTCACATTTCTTATTGTTAGGCGTTTAATGTGTTTGACCCAGCGTACCCGTTTTAGTCAAATTGATTGGTTTCCACGAATACAGTCGCAGGCTGAGTTTCCAGAGATTTTTCAGCTATCTATTAGCTGTTCTGGAGTCTTTGTACAATTAGTTTTGAGGTTCGGCTAGAAGCTTTCACTCACCCCGCTGTACTCTTTCTGCCAAATTCGCGTGGCTGCTATCTACACGAGAAACTGGCTACTATGCAATCGCTCGTCTACGGAATTTATGTGCGCTGAGCAAGCAGTCTCAACTTTGTTTGCCATTCATATTCTACCTGTCTCTCCAATACTTTCGTGCACATCGCTGCCCTTGTGC
Source organism: Allodiplogaster sudhausi (assembly GCA_945643635.1). Lineage (NCBI taxonomy): Eukaryota > Metazoa > Nematoda > Chromadorea > Rhabditida > Diplogasteridae > Allodiplogaster > Allodiplogaster sudhausi. The sequence goes on along the minus strand of CALZFC010000018.1, from coordinate 5,574,358 downwards.
TCCGGTGGTAGGTTAGGATGTACAAGAAACCCTCCAGGATAACTCCCTTCCCCCCCCCAATTTCAGATAAATGTATTTATACTGAATTCGTTTCAATTCAGAATGCTGAAGGCAACGAAATGAAGGAAAATAAAGTAGAGGATGGCAAATAAGGAGATGAGAAGAACGTAGAGCCAAGCGTTGGAGCACGACGAATCGATGTCGTCTGAATGAAAGATCGTATTGGATCGAGCCTCAAGCTGTTTTTATCTACATACGCGTTCAATGTAACAGAGGGTGAAATCTAAATGTTGACACCTGGCAAGCGCGGTGCGGTCGTAGGAGTTGTGGGTGTAGAAGCTGCGGTTGTAGGAGCAAAAGTTGAAGTCGATGTTGACTCAGTCGTTGTACTACAAGGAAGACTAATTTCTGCCGCATCTGAATTGGGCTTCAGAACTGTAAATGTTTTTCTAGAATCGTGTCATGGTGTTTATTCGAGAAAATAAACCAACGCTTTCGTCATTGAAGCTGGCGTTTGTTACGGTCGGGTTCGGGCGTATTTGTGGCGGACCCCTAGCCGCCGTGTTGTAGTTGGGGACTATTTACACATTGTTACTTTACATATCTTTATACCTTAAGTCTTACTCAGAACCAAACATACAGAGAGAGATAGAGAAGAGAGGGGGGGGACCAGGCCATGGGGGCAGCCGCCTCCTCGCTCTTCCCGGCGGACACTGGGGCAGCGAAGGCTGTTCTTCTAGGCGTGGCCTCCGCTGCTGCTTGCTCTGGCCCCCGGGCATGACATCCCCTACCTTTACAAGAGTGGCCTCTCACTCTATACTAAAACAATAGAAAAAAGAAAGAAATATGATTGTAATAAAACTAAAAAGAGAACTTTCAGAGAAAAGTAAACACTGTTATTATTGAGACGGAAATAAGAAAAAAAAGAGAAAATTAAGGGAAGGGAGGTTTTTTTTTGTTTTTGGAACAGTCGGGGGGATAAGAGAAGGTGTTGTGATTGCTAGGAGGGAGGGAGTCGGCTACGTTAGTGTACACATGTGGGACAACAAGTGAGGGAGATAGAGCGGAGAAAGAGAGAGAGAGAGAAATTAGACACAGCTCTACTCATTGCTTATCATTGTGATACGTCGTTGTGCTCCGGAGGGCAGCTACTTGTTCTCATTTGTTCTTCTTTTCCACGTTCTGTTCTTCCAGTTGTTGGGAACGGGTGTTTATTTCTTCTTCTCTGTTATCCTCAGCCGCTCATTTTCCAAAATTCCCGCTAAGTTTGCTTTGGCTCGCAGAGCTGCTTCTTGAGGAGCAGATTCTCTTGCTCCAGTTCTCAGAGCATCGTGAGCGAGAGAATGTTGAATGTAGCGATCAGCATTCTGTGGAAAGGATGGTTATTTTGAATGAAGACGCGGAAGAGATCCGTCGGTGGATTATCGAATAGATGAGTTGAGAAATCTTGAACGTTGTTCCAGAGGTGCTGCGGTGAGATGACATTTTTTTTTAAAGCAGGAGTTTAGTTGTCTGGGGCTCGCAAGTCTGAATAATCCGACTGATCCGTGTGGCAGAAGTCAGTGTAGCTGATTTGTTCTTTTCGCGTAGTGAGTTGTATTGAAATGAGTGAACTGAGAGAGCATTGTGACAGATGGAGAGGATGAGAGTATGAGAGAGGAGGAGGGAGACATTGTGAGAGGAAGAGGAGGGCCATGTGGCTGGCTACGCTGGGGTTACGAGATAAGATAGATTGTTTTGGTTGCTTCCTGTTGGTTGTGCACTAGAAAGAGCAGTTGAGATTTTCAATTGTACTTGGATTGGGATAGAGAGTATTTTAGCAATTAGGTTCTAAACTTGAAGAAACAAATAAGAAAAAATAAAGAGACAAAGAGAAACATGTCTAGTCTTATGCAATGAGGCCTATGTATACATTTCTTGCGGGATGATTTATGTTTATGTCTGCGTATTTTCTAGTAGTAGTAAATGTCGTCCGAGTGGTTCTTCTTCTGTCATAGCCCCCGGGCAAGCAGCGTGCAAACGGTCGGCACTGGTCGCCCCGCCCCTGAGGGGAAGGAGCGGCTAGCGCCGACCTGCACTTTAGTGTTGATGGGAACACCACGGCTGAGCGGCTGCCCCGGGCTATGCCCTTCCTTCCCCCCCCCCCTTATCCTAGTAACGATGCTATGATATATCCCCTGCCGATAAAGATATCTATCCAACAACGTCTCTCCCTCTACCGCTCACCGCGTTACTACATGGAGGTCCCGGGGAAGAACGACTACGCCATCGAGCGCTCGGCGTCAGTCAATCTTTAGGCCACAGCGAGGAGGTCCGCATTATAATTTTTTTTTCGTAATAGATTTTGTCGCTTTGGCTCGATAGATAGCCCATGATATACATAGAAAGCGGTTGATCGTGAGGAACCCGCGCGCTCACCCCCTATGAAGAAAGAAAGATACATACATAGAGATAATGCAAGCGTAAATTTTCACTTTTCTTGCGACTAGCGGCATTCAGAGCGCGCGCGGACGATCAAAAAGGGGGTTAATACATTGAAGAAGAAATGAGAATACAAATTGAATACAGATTAAGGCATGACATTTTCGCGCAGTAGTTTAAAACTCAGTCCCATGCCTTTGCGAGCTCGCACCGCTGTTCTTTCCACTTGCCCTAGAGCGAAGCGAGTAGTAAATAATAGTAAGACAAGTGAGGCCACACTTGTTTTCTCTCAGCTTTCCCTCCTTCCCAAGGCGCTCGTTGGTAAGAATATGTAGCCGCTTTCACCCATTAATAGGGTAGACAGACAGGTATTGCGTTCCTCACCTCCTCAAAATGACCTTCTTATCCCATCAGCCCGGATTTTCATTATTGTATTTTTTTTATATAATTGAAATTATTGTCATATCTTCTCCTTTCTATATATACATATAAATGTGCTTAGAATCCACCTCAATTACATTCCCTTTATCAACCCTTACCAACCCCCTGGGGCAGCCAGCCGCCTCCAACACTCCCGGAGCACACGGAAACCCAATCCCCTAAACATACATATTATTTACTTTCCATTCATATTTATCTCTATATCGCATGCCTTTATATCACGTTTGTTCATAATTCTGAAGTCTAGGTATATGCACTACTCTCTATCTCTCTCGCTCACTCCATCGAGCTCATAGCAGGTGACAAACCGGTCTGCAGCTAGGCGCGAAGCGCAGCTATCATATCTCTCTCCAATATTTCACATTCCTCACCCTATCTGAGCTACATTCAAGCGCCGCTTCCCACGCATTGTCAGAGAAAAAGTGCAAGCTTACGCAATTTTTACGCGCCTGCGTTAGAAACGAGTTCAACAGCCGCGCGTAGAAGAAATAGAGCATTATTGCATTCCACGCTCTCTCTCTCTCACACACACATTGACACCTCACACCTTGAGCGAATGCAGACAATGAGCTCACTGAAACAAAAAAGATAGCGCGCGAAAGGACAGACATAAAACACAAGCTTGCAAGAAGGAGAAGAAAAGCGAAAGTGAAAGCGCAACAAAGAGAAAGAGAGAAGCTGCACTATTTGTAAGAATGTATCGCGATGGTTAGATAGATACATGCATAGACTCATACATAGATACATATATCGTTGCGTAGATTCATATATGGAAATGCATATGTATGAAGATAGATATTTAGATATCTTATACCTTGTTTAGACATATTCATGCAAAACATTGACTAATTGATAGATAATTGGACACTCATGTATGTCACCCCACATTAAAAGTCCCTATAGTTTATCGAGTGCTCCGGAGAGTAGCGCATTCATTGCGTTCACTCATATCTACATGCGTCTTACACACGCTCAAACTACGCAAGTAGCCAGAGAAGATCTACTATATGGCCGACGCGTGTATTCGCGCTAAGAAACGTCTCATAAGATGCTAACAACTGCGTCGGCAATCGCAACGACAACGCCCAGTCAGAAGATGACAAGAGCTGTGGCGACAACAACGATAGAAAGTACAACAGCAACGACCACTACTATGCCAATCGCATCGACTCGTCTCTCAAGTATCACGGAGATACCATTTATTGTCACCAATTCTACAGATGAAGCTAGGACAGCAACAGAAAACCGGAAAGCGTGAAAAACCACGACACCAATGCCGCTCATAGCTCGCGCACAACAACATACCTATGACTACAATACACCGAGGACGGCACGACCAGAGCATACACGAGTGCTGACCAAGAAAAGAACCTCATCTGGCACCATCCCACCATTCCATTCACTCGCCATCGCTTCGAACCATTGCTTTGCCAATCAGCGTGAGAACTGACCCATGTCCACAACACCAGCGACAAATCAGTCTTCCTGATGCAAGGGCAACGAGCCAGAACTGCAACAAATCGGGTCTTCAACGATTATCCACTGCTTTGGGGGATTACATCAAGAAGCTGAGAAAAACATTCTTCTCCGCGAAATTCGGACTGAAGCTAAGCCCACGGAAGTGCAAGTCTGCTTCTTTCTGGATGTCTTCATTAAAAGACTACCATGTACACTGGACGCCTCGCCAGCAGTTCACAGATCGAGGCTCAAACCTGTTGTGAAGAAAATTTCAAGAAATGCTGTAGATAATTGGAGTCGGGCATGGCTCGTCCACACCATACCGACACCTTACCAGCGGACAAGCAGAGCGCACAATTCGTGAGCGCCAGGCAGACCGACGACTGTGAATTCATCATCTCAAACACAGTGTACATCATCAATACTATGCCAACGGCAGGAAACGACGAGTAAGAAGCGAGGAGGAACATCGTTGACGTGCACGAGCAGCAGGCGGAGTACTACCATCATCGTCCTCCGATACAATCGTAGAGAAGAACGGAAAACGACACGTCGATCAACTCCAGGGCCACCAATCTGCACTCGAGAAGAATCGTGCCGCAGATCGACACACCGACAGATGATCCATCGACGGACTCGAGAATTCCACGACGAGAGCTGAAGAAGAAATGAGCAGACGACTAGTTCTACCACTAATTCTGCATCTTTATACCCTTCTCTTTGTTCTCTCTCTTCTTCTTCTTCTTCTTCTTTCTCCCCCTCTCTCTTTCTCTCTCTTCTCTCTTTTTAAATTCTTTTAATGGTGTTTGCTTAGATTTGAAGAATAGTATGTATGTATGTATGCATATTTGTCCCATAACACCATAATTAGGAATAATGACTAACAATGTTTGATAGTTCATTCTGCACGCAAATTTGCTCTATCTAAAATACACAACGCACTGGCGTCTACAGAGTCAAATACTTCGATACGCAAAACAATCACTACATATGAAAAAGTTAACTGATCACAATAGCATATTATCCATATTAAATTAATTTTTTTGTGTCGATATTATGTTGACATATGTTGAACACTAACACGGGAAGGAAGTATATTAAAGGTGATTCATGTTTTAGAGCGAGGGACCGCTCTTTGAGTCGGCACTGGTCGCCCCGCCTCTGAGGGGAAGGAGCGGCTAGCGCCGACCTGCACTTTAGTGTTGGTGGGAACACCACGGCTGAGCGGCTGCCCCGGGCTATGCCCTTCCTTCCCCCCCTTATCCTAGTAACGATGCTATGATATATCCCCTGCCGATTCAAGATATCTATCCAACAACGTCTCTCCCTCTACCGCGCACCGCGTTACTACACTTCTGAAGTCGATTTGATTGTCGTGAGCATGTCGGTTTCGTTTCTGGTGTGCTGTCGTCTTCTTGGTATTCGAATGTAGTCGTCTTCTTCTGATTCGTCGGCTGCATTCTTTTGTAAATTCCGTACGTCCTTCTGGCGTGGTTTGCCATCTTTCAGCAAAGATTTTGCTGGCGTGCCTCGTTAGACAAGCTTGTTCTTCCGTGGCGTTCCTCTGAGGAGTAGTTCGTCGTCGTTGTCGATCTCTCGCGAGCGAGATCGATGACGGAGGTCGTAGCAGTACGAAAGTATCTATTGTGCTTCAGCTATGTTCGCTGGACAGCCTCGCAGCATGTTTTCTGTCTGTCCAGCCCGTATTCCTGATGTGTTCCCCCGTCGAGGATCGAACCGAATTCGGGCGGTTGAAGGTTGCTGCAGCGTCCATAGGGGACGAAGGTTGATATCTTCGTCATCTTGAGTGTGTGTGAATTTGTATGTTATACATGTGATGTGAGTGTATATGCATCTGCGTGTATGTTTACATACTCTGTATGAATGTGTGTATACAGATGTATATATATAATGTATATACAAATGCATGTGCCTAAGTGTGTTTTCTATGTGGTTATTTATGTTAGTAAGTAGACGTCAGGAATTCTGTGAAGATGGATGCAACAGCAAACGCGTGCACGACGTTGTATATTATGTCACCGGACTTCTTGAATCTCATTGAGCACACGGAAGGGTGGGATATGAGAATGATGAGCTCTAATACAGTTAAATTATTCTAGACTAATATTATTGCATAGAATAGTAAGTAATATTTTGCCTATCTGTTGCTATACGAATTCTTTTTCAATCTCCCTCAATTTTTCTTTTTCTCCTTTTCGTGTTCGTTCACCGGATGCGGCCAAGTTTTGGGCGCCTGTTATCTCTTTCATTTTTTGTCTGCTGTACATTCCAAGTAGCCAGACACATTAGTGAGCGGAATCACTGTTCCGAGAGAGCGAGAGAATCTGATAGAAATGTAGAGATAGAGAGATAAAGGTGTACTTCTCCGAGAGAAAAGAATGCAATTCGCGTGGACGGGGCAGGTGGCGCCGTATTTTAAAGTGCAAGGTGAACGAGATAAGATAAAACAGAGAGATTTTTTAGGCAGAGATTTTCCTCTGTCTAACGCAGGTCAGGCGGCGATGCATTTGGCAGCTGCCTGGATTCGAATTCCGACAAAATGGTGTAACTGAGCGAGAGAGAAAGTGAGAGAAAAAGAGGAAGTGGGCGAACATACGGCGATTACTGTATGAGACAGAGAGCATTTTGTAATAGTTTAGTACTAAATTTTTGTTAAGAGTGGATGAAATTGTGAACAGAACAGATAAGAGTAAGATATATATCATATGGTTTGCACTATTGCCTTCCTAGTATAGGCTGGACTGAGAGAGAGATACATACATAGAGTGGGCCGTGTGCTCTGGTAATGAGTATTCGGTTCATAGACTGATCAAATCGAGCGGAACGAGTGAAAAGCAAAACAAAATATCCTGAATGCAAATACATATATTTCAAAATAAAAATAATTATCGATAAAAAAAATTTTTTTCAAAATAAAAAAAAGGAAGGAAGGGGGACCCGTGCGCTCGGGTGTTGAGTGTGCCGTGGCTGGCGGGTTGGCTGCCCCGGATGGTAGTAGTGGTTACCGTGGTGCAAGACTAAGTATGTAAATATATACTAAATATGTGCAATGGTGTAGCGGGATGGGTAGCATATGTGAATGGCTGAGGGAGGAACACTGAAATTAAAAACGGCGGCGGTGTCTAGCCATACCAAACAGCATCTTTGGCTGGAGAAACTCGAAAATATGCGCTTTATTAATTTAGAGTTTTCCATGCTCTAGAGCCGGTGGAGTGGATAGCATTTAGTAAGCTTACTAGTGACGGAAGAAAATCACAATCACTTGTATTCATTCATTCATTCGTCTTTTTCCCCCTGGTCGCACTCGCGCCTCTTTCTTGCCGCAAAATTTAAACATTCATTGATTCATTCTCTCATGGGGGGAGGCGCGGGGTTCCTCTACGACCAAATATTATGCCACTTAATTATACATGAAGACATGAAATTTATTGATTACAGCGGCCATTTCTATTATAATAATATAAATGAAAACTTACCTCCGCCATACGCATAGCGAGACGACAGACGGGCGGATCCTGCTCGTAGTCGTCTCTCCCGGGACCTCCATGTTACGGTCGGGTTCGGGCGTCCTTCTGGTGGACCCCTAGCCGCCGTGTTGTAGATTGGGGACCAGTTACACATCGTTACTTTACATCTCTTTATCCTTTAAATCCTACTTAGCACCGAACATACATAGAGAGATAGAGAAGAGAGGGGAGGACCAGGCCTTGGGGGCAGCCGCCTCCTAGCGGCTGCCGGCGAACACTGGGGCAGCGAAGGCTGTTCTTCTAGGCGTGGCCTCCGCTGCTGCTTGCTCTGGCCCCCGGTCATGACACGTTGTAAGTGCTGCCAACACCTATATACATGTTGTGTGAAGCAATTAGTTGAATTTTTCTTCTTTTTATATATTAAGAATAGGATACTTTCATTATTCATGAACCTCCATTATTTATTTTTTACTTTATTTTTCTAGACTACATTTTTCTACAGATGCGTGATTAGATAACCCTTGCAAAGGAAACGGTCTCTTTGCTCGTCGGCGTCGCGGGAAACTCCTCGTGAATGAATTTGTGCATGCGTGCAATTTTGTCGGTGATCGCGGACAAGTTCAGATGGTCATCGTGCTTTCCGGACACGCAGGTTAGCTGTTGAAAGATGTTTTCTTGCCACTCTAAAATTGTGCGCCATAAAAAAGCCAGAAATAATAATACAAATTAGAAATGAGAGAAAAGTGAATTCAAACCCAAATAGCAATTCGGATAGGCCCCCTTCCATCCGTGCTTTTCGCCATCCGAGAAGCACTTCTGCTCCGCGTTCATTGATTGCTCAAGACGGTGCAAGCAGCGTTTGACCTTGACACCTGTCCCTACACGTTGACTGCACATCACTGTGACTGACATATCGTTGTTCCAATCGTTGCAGGAGTACTAAAGGAAGCGGAAATTGGTTAAATGTATTATTAATATGATGATTTTAAGTCAAAATAATTCTTCCCCAAAACATTTAAGATTTATTTATTACTATTTTCTCACTGGGACTAAAATAGTCCTGGAACGGGCATCAACGCAGGCCAGGCAGGTTAGCAGGAAGAAGTAGGCCTTGAGAAGCAACATTGGATAAGGAAAGGAGCGCCTCCTGGAAGTGGATGAAATAGAAAGAGAGAGATGGGGTTGGGGGGAGAGAGAGAATCGGAAGAGCCAGCCAAGCACTACGCAGATAGTTGTTTTTTTTCTTGAGCGTTGCGAATTCTTGGATTATGCGTCGCCGGTTCCGGATCACTGCTACGTATTCACGAGGAAGCCCGAGGCGAGTCGCATGCTCCCCTGCTCGCGATTTGGAGTACCGCCATTTTTAAGCCTTCGTATTAATGATTTTTTTTTGTTGATAATTTAATATGTCGTGATTTTTTATGTTTCTTAAGCATATTGATTAATCAGGGATTACTCTATTCTCTTGTTATGCTAAGGCCGACGTCGACCTGCCTCCCAACGACGCCTGCCACAAGGGACGCCACGTGAACTTCAAGCCAATCAATTTTGGATTGAGTTTTCCTCCGAAGCGAAAATTTTTTTATGAAAATTTTTTTTAACTTTGGGGCCGGGGCCTACTTCGGGGCCGACTTCGGGGCCGGTGTGGCCACCCCTGCTTTGTATGTTTTACTCATCACCTACTAGAGTTGGACAACCTCGACGAGGTTCGATGCAATGAGGATGGAATGAAAAAAGTTTCAATTCATAATACCATTAGAAGGAAGGTAATATTTCGAATTAATCGTAGGAAATGCAGCACAGGAATCATGCACTTATAGTATATACAGTACCGGTCAAAATTCTATTAACTTTTGGTTTTTCGTGCATAATTTCTTTCAAAGTTAGTGAAAGTTGATGAAATTTTCAGGGTTGCTTCATTGTTCTAATAGATCTTCAATAGTAGAATATTATTTCCATTGATCCACTACAGAGAGATAAAAAAATCAATAACTCAAATTACCCGGGTTGCACATTTAGGAGTGCTGGACAAAATGGTTTATTTCTTTGATCTTTGGTTACTTTTTTATTGCATAAGTGGTTTGCTGTATTCTAGAGCATCTCTACAATAGCTTTTTGATCTTTTCGCTATTTAATCACTAGTTTTTACATGCGGCCAGTCTCCAGTGCGGTTTCATGCACTCGTCCTGAGATGCAGAAGGTTCTGGACGATAAAATCGATCATTTACCACTATGTCTACAGTAATAATGATGTCCATCTATTCGCAGGTAATCATTGAACTACTTCAGATAGCTAGTTGAGCTGTGGAAATTCGATGCAAATTATTTGTGCAAACTTTTAAGACCGCGGTCAACTTTCGTCCGTTGTTTGGACCAACTTAAAGCGATGCTATGCGGGAGTCTGATTTCCAAAAACGGGTTTACCTGTCCCTAATGATAGTTTTTAGACTTTTATATGATCGATAGCCTTATTTCTTGCCTGGGTTTATGAGGCCACCAGAAAAAGTATGTAGATCGTTTGAATGTACTCCAGGCATAGCGTAGTTCGGAATCTTAAAAGGCAGGAAACTAAACCCGAATTTTTTTAGATTGAGTCAAATATCACTTTAATCTATACAGCAGAGTGTTCTGCAATAGTCTTTATCGTAATTTGCCAATTTAATGCTGTGATTGTTTTAAAACACACAGCTGTCAAATACACCGTTCTACTCTATGCAAGGCTGCCGTCAAATGATCTACTGTCCTGGTGGCCTCATGAAATCATGGATGAAATAGGGATTCTGAACGTGGAAAAGCCTATTAACTATCGTTACAGATTGGCAAAAGCGTTTTTTTTTGAAATACGGAGTCCTGAGCAAGATCACTTTTAGCATGTTTACGCTGCGGACCAAAGTTGACCACAAATCCAAAGTGTGCATAGATAGTTAGCATTTTATGTCCATCGATCAAGTTCAATGAACCTAAGAAGAATTTCCCCGTTAGTCATTTTTATTGCCATTTTTATTATATATTTTTATTACTGCCCAAGAAGACTTGTTATCCCTACTTATTCATTCCTTCTCACTCTCTCTTTATTAGTTTCTGACTCATCTTTCTGACTGACATAACGGGCCAGCCAATTCTTCAACTTAAGTTTCGTTTAAACATTTTATGTATAATTACAACGCTCGCAAAAACGAATTAAGATGAATTTAGACAAGTTTCATTTTCAAGTTTTGAGACCCTATTACCGTGCAATACAGATAAACTATGGCAATAATCGTTTACATCATTGGATAGAGCGTATTATAAGAATATTTTGTTTCATGATATTTGAGTGATATACATACATATATATTTTTTTTCCTTTTACGAACAATTGAGAAAAATTTCCAGCGTCATGCAAACGGTCCATGAAGACGAAAAATCAAGTGTGCATTTTTCTGCCACAAAAAAAGATAATCGGTTTTGTTATGACGAAAACGAGTATAATGCATAGCAAGACTTACTTAACGTTAAACTTCTCCCCACTTCAACAAGCAGTTCAAATGTTCTTTCTATTTGCTTTTCGCATCTTCATATTATTTCCTTTTATAGCACCCTTTTCGGCAAGCATGTCAAGTTTTCTCTCTTTCCAGCAATCAATATCAATTGGCGTCATAGCGCAGCCGACTAGGGCAATGACTACATTGGACATCGCAGCGAAGAGCCTTGACGATAGGTGGAGGTGGTACGAAATGCAATCTTGCCTTTCGTACCACCTCCACCTATCGTCAAGGCGCCTTAGGTTTTACATCAAATTTTATTTTCTCTAATTTTTACATTTATTGATTTACCCATTTTTTTTATAATTTCTTTCCAGTAATCTTCCTTCTCAAAATTGTTTTCCCGTCCCCTTCTTGCTCCCTCCGTTTGGCCTGTAAAATTACATATTCTCATTGCGTATAACACAAGCGGCTACCACGTGGAGAATGCCACTTGCATGGTTGCTAAGGATGCATTGAATCTATAGACATCCGAGTGTTCCCACGGCTTTATACCATCGACGCATTCTGACGAAGAGGCCTTTCATAGTTGCACATATATCTTCCAGTCTTTTTTTAATGTTCTTTTAGAATTTTATTTTTCCGATCTTAGAATAATTAACAGATACTTTTCCGCTTCTCTCCCTTTTCGTTTCAGGATTCAATCCCGAAATTAATCCGATTAATTAAATTAATTTAAATAATTCAAACTGGAATTGCGAAGTGCTGAGGACATGCCGTGCGATTTCGTCGGAGGGTTTTATGTCTTTTTTCATTGCGCGTCACCCTAGAAAAACCGTTTTTCAAAATATGCCGAAATGACAAAGATCTGACAATTTTTCAATGCTACGCTGTTTTTTTTTACGGGGTGTTCGGCTGAGAAAGCAGCTGGCTGAATCCAGCAGCCAAACTACAAACAACAAATTAGAGTGAAATTTTCTAAGCGCTTCTTATTTTGTTTGAGTTTCTACCTTTGTCTTACTTGAGTTACTTATTATATTTGGGTATAAATGATAAGAAAAATGGAAAATAAGATTTTCTTTAGCGAGCAAAAATTTTGCTCCCGCGGAGATCGAACACCGGACCTTAAGTTTCCCAGCCTAACGCTGTGGGAATACAAAACACTCAACCTGGAAGAAATGGAATGTACCTTTACTAACACATTGTCCGCAGCCTCACCAACGAAGCGTGGAGGATGACGATTCAAGGGGCTTGTCTGGTTAATTTTTGCAAAGCGTAGTCCTCTCAACGCACTGCAACGCTTTTCATTGAAACAAGTTGACAATCTCTGCCATCGACCTCTCTCTCTTCACTGTCTCTCTCATTCTCTCTCTCTTCCTCTCTTTACTGTCTCTCTCATTCTCTCCCTCTCTCTCCCTCTCTTTACTGTCTCTCTCATTCTCTCCCTCTCTTTACTGTCTCTCTCTTTCTCTATCGTTCACACATACTCTCACTCTCCCTTTCTCTCTCTCTCTATCTCTCTCACTCTTTCAATCTATCCCCTCCTCTCTTTCTCTGTTGTTCTCTTTCTCTCTCTCGTTCAATATATCTCTCTCAGTCTTGTTTTATCTCTCTCCTTCTCCCCCTCTATCTCCTCTTATTTCGATCTTCTTCATTCCAAGAGATAACTGTTTCGGGTCCTGGATAGAAAAGGTACATTCTTCCTTTATCAAGTTGGTTGTGGTGTATTGCGATAGCGTTTGGCTGGGAATCTCAAGGTCCGGTGTTCGATGCTCTGCGGGAGCAAAATTTTTGCTCGCTAAAGAAAATCTTATTTTCCATTTTTCTTATCATTTATACCCAAATATGATAAGTAACTCAAGCAAAACAAAGGTAGAAACTCAAACAAAATAAGAAGCGCTTAGAAAATTTCACTCTAATTTGTTGTTTGTAGTTTGGCTGCTGGATTCAGCCAGCTGCTTTCTCAGCCGAACACCCCGTAAAAAATTCCGCTAAACAGCGTAGCATTGAAAAATTGTCAGATTTTTGTCATTTCGGCATATTTTGAAAAACGGTTTTTCTAGGGTGACGCGCAATGAAAAAAGACATAAAACCCTCCGACGAAATCGCACGGCATGTCCTCAGCACTTCGCAATTCCAGTTTGAATTATTTAAATTAATTTAATTAATCGGATTAAGGACCCAACAATGTTGGACGGTACTGTATTTTGTATTTTACATCACTGTATGTACATATGTATGCATATTCCAATGACAAATATAGACTTTTTCGATGTTGAAGTTTATCCGAATCAGTTATCATTCATCATGCTTTCCATAGCTCAGGAGGGCGGCACTTTTCAGTAGACCGAAAAGGACGTAGACGAGCAGAGACACGGCAATGGTGCTGCCGGACACCGAAAAGACCGTGGCGACAATCGATCCCTGAAATCGTGCATTTCTGTGCTCCAACTACAATAGTGACAAAGTTTATGAAAAGCCACAAGAGTAGAAGAAGACGGATTAAAATGAGATTATTTAATGAATTTCTCACGACGCCGCTGGAATTCGTCGATGAGTTCTCGTATTCATCTCTGGCAAGAAAATGATTTTTTTTTTCACCGATTAAACTTTGAATAGTAACGCGATAAGTCACTCTTTTACATAAAAAAACAATTGTCCAACTCGAAAAGCTGTATACAATTTAAAATGATAATTATTATGTCCCTCATGTCACCTTGATTTCATTTAGAACAATTTTATATGGTTCCTTGATTTTCGCTAAAATGATTTGAGCGAAAATCACCAAATGTAAAAAAAATTGAGCGAAAATCTTTTGAGCAATAATCAAAGAAATTTTGAGCGAAAATCAGAACACCAGTTTATATACAATCTCGTAGATAGTTTATAATAAAAATTTAGGATATATGGATTACTCTACTAAATTTTATTGTGACACGAACTTTGAGAATCCACTAGTTGAATTCGATGCTGAGTTCACATCTATACTAAAAGGAAAAGCATCAGAAAAATACTTAATTCAGAATAATTAATTTTTTTTTAAATGTTCTTGTGAATTCTTCATTGACAAACATTCCGAATTAAAACATAGAAACATATCACTCTTCTACATTTAAGATTTGGATGAACTTTAGAGCAGACAATTTTCTAACGTCAAGGCTTCCCAAATGGTCATTGATGTGGTGGTTGGCGTGGTTGTTGAAGAAGTCTCAGTTGTCGATCTGCAATTTTTTTTCCAGATTCCTCAAATCGTGTGATGTTTTCTTATTGAAAATAGAAACCAACGTTGTCGTGCTTGGAGTTGGTGTTGTAAGGGCTGCCAACATCTAGGTTGTGAGAAGTAATTAGTTACATTCTCCTTGTTCCACATGGACAATAGGATACTTGCTTTTCTTCTCTCTATAAAAGAGCGATAAGATGACCACGCTGAATGCAACTGTCTTCTTGCCCTCCGAGTTCTCGGGGAATTCCTTGCTAATGAATTGGTTTATGCGTTCGCGTGAGTCGAGAATCGCGGACAAGTTCAGGTGGCCATCGTTTTCTCCACTCATGCAGGTCAGCTGCTGGAAGACGTTATTCTGCCACTCTAAAATTGGTCATCAATAATGATATTAAACTTTATTATTGAGAAGAAAAGAATCATTAACTCTCACCCAAATAGCAATTCGGATAGTCGCTCTTCCACTCGTACTTCTGGTTCGGAAACGTAAAGCACTTTTGCTCGACGCTCATTGTCTTTCCGATCTGGTGCCAGCAGAGTTTGAATGGGTTGATTATGTTGTGATTGCAGCCCACGTTGCATGTCTCGCCGCTGTTCCAGTTGTAGCAAGTTCGCTTTAAAAGTAATCAAAGAGAAATTAACCAGGATTAGGTTTTTTATCCTCTCCAAGCTTCTCACATTAACTGGGAAGTTATTGTGCGTGTAACAGCGATCATCCGCATCTGCCAAAGCAACGAGGCAGGCCAGCAGAATGAAGGAGGTCTTGAGAAGCAACATCGGACGAGCGAGGGAGAGACAGAGAAAGAGAGAAAAATGGGGAATGATAGGAACTCGGAGTGGAAAGGGAGGAGAGGGAAAGACGGAGAATGGGAGGAGAGGCTCGGATGAGCCAACTAAGCACGGAGGGGATAGTTGAGTAAAATGATCAATGAATAGCAACAGTTTCTAAAGTGCGCGCTTTGAGAGTTCTTCAAATCTTGCATGCAATCATAACTTGCCCTATTGAACAGATTCCACCTAATTGTAAAGCGATCATTATAGAATAAATCATTCTCTGGTGATCACAAAACAGAATTGTGCATGTTTTCGAGAATATGACTATTCATGAAACTATGTATGTAAATAAATAAAAATAACCATACCTTAGTCGTAGATATTTATTCCTAAAATGCGAATCAAGAAAAGAAACAATTTCATTATTCACATTTTAGTTTTAAAAAAAACTAGGCTTAGAACGCCAAGCAATTTAAAACATACGAGAAGAATACAAAAGGGGTCCCACGCTCCTGGAACTTTTCATAATATTGCTTATGGGGCTTACTTCAGCCACCTGGCCATTAAATCTCCAAGAGATTGCGGCAGAAGCCGTACTCCGCTACATCTCCCATAAATTTCCAGAACATCAGGAAGCAGACAACTTCTGCCCCCGACTTCTGTTCAGGCATGGGCCCTGAAATTTTTTTATTATTTTTTTTTCTTAAAAATTCTCGAGCTCTCTGTCTCTTTCTTACTCTCTCACTCTCTCTCTTTCTCGCTCTCTCTCTTTCTCTGTCTCTTTCTTACTCTTTCCTTCGCTCTCTCTATCTTTCTCTTCTTCTACTCTCACCTTTTTCATAGTCGCGACTGGACGCGGCAAGTCTCGTGTTTCCGAAGTAACGAAATCATCCAGCAGTAACATTTCTCTAGTCTCTTGTTTCTATCCTTGCTGCTGGAGTCTATATGTTTCAACTTAGTCCTACACACTACACGAGTTCTTTGCGCAAACAAAAGTATATTGTATGTATACATATGTACAGGCTACATACTATTCTATATACATACACATGGCGCTTTTCAACATCCACTTCAACACTCTTCTAGTTTGAAGTCAACAAAAGAGGCGGAGAAAAAGTGGCGTCTATAAAAGGCCTCGGAATAGTGCTGATATAAGCCAGTCTTGCACTCTGTCGACTACGAGGCAGTTTCTCTACATTCGCCCCTCCCCTCTCCTTGTACTCTATAAGATGACCTAGTTTTCCACCAAAGCACGGCCCTACACGCTTAAATACATATGTAAAAAGCCGCTCGTGGCCAATACGATAAATCATTCACCGATGCATGTTTACTCGCTGCCGCTACTGTTTTTACCGACTGCAAGCCCAATAGATGGAATCTGCAGTTTGTACTCTTCGGATCTACAGTATATTACCTCCTCCGCCTACCCAACATTCAATTCTAAATTGTCGCGCTATTTTGCTTTGAACCTCATTTTTCCTGCGTCCTAGCAGCCCACGATGACCAAGTTTTATTAGCGCGGGTGGAGAGCCGTGGAAATACGCATGTACTTTGCAGGTTGATCTAAGTCCATCAAAGTACACATGCACTTTTGCAGGTTGACTACTTCTGCTCGCCAAAGTAAACATGCCCTCTTACAAGTTGACCTACTTTGACGCCAAGGGCATCGCCGAGGTCTCTCGCCAGATCTTTGTGCACGCCGGACAGCCCTACGAGGACGTGCGCGTGACCAAGGAGGAATGGCAGACGCTCAAACCGAGTAATTTATATTTTGAATTTCCCTCCAAAACATATTTAAATTTCCCGCCAAAACACATTCAAATTACAGAAACACCCTTTGGCACACTGCCCGTGCTCGAAGTGGACGGAAAGCCGATTCCACAGTCAGCAGCCATCGCACGCTTTCTCGCTAAAAAATTCGGTAGGTAATTGTTTTTTACATGAGCGAAAAATTGAGAGAAAAAAATGTTAAATAGCTGTAATATTTTACATGGTTTATCCTGCATAAGTAATATTTGAGTCTGATAAATATGTATTTTTTGCAAATTATGGAAATGCCATGCATGGAGGGGGGGGGGGAGGGGTCAGGAGGGAACCTTTATAAAAAGAAACAAAAATAATATTTGAGACCTGGCCGGCAAGACGGACCTGGACGCAGCGACCGTGGACGCCTTCGTCGATCAGTTCAAGGACTACCTCGTCGACTTCAACAAGTACGGCTATGTCGCTCTAGGATTTCGCGAGGGAGACAAGGTTTCGAAACGGATCATTTCTTTCTTCTTTCTTGTCTTTTTAGATATACAATTTTGTCGACGAAAACTAGGGATTTATTTTATCTTGTTCCGTGTTGAATGTATAGCCACGGGAGAAAATGGAGTTTTTTTTTGTCTCATCTAGACATTCCGCGAAACTTTCGGACGAAATTAAAAGTAAAGGTGGAAGGATAGAGGAATTTGTTTGGGACTTATTTTACTATATTTGAAAAAATATATAAATATATATATATATTAATATTTACCATTTACAGGACGCGCTCCTTGCTGAGCACGGCGGGCCGGCACGCGACAAGTTCTTCACAATCGTGACGAAGCAGCTGGTGAAGAACAAGAATGGTTTCTTGGTCGGTGGCGGCCTGACCTTTGCCGATCTCTTCATTGCGCAGCATGTCGAAGTGCTCCAAGATCGCCTGCCCGGCTTCCTCGACGCGTATCCAGAGGTATGTAATTTATTAGTTATCGAGCAATAATCAATTGATAAAATTCGATCGACATAACAATGATTCTGGCGGGAAATTAAAAAAAATTTTTTGAGGGAATTCAAAAAATGTTACAAAAAATAGTACGTTTTGCTGGCATGGTTTGTTCAGTGTCGTTCTAGCATCAACACATAAAGGACACTAATCAAGAATGCATGTGGGACGAGAGTTGATATCTCTTGCTGGAAATATATGTATATATAGCGAATAGTGCAATTACACCTGCCAAGGAAGCTTCGTAGGTGAAATTGGAGAGAACGTGGGAAACAGAGAGTGACAGGGAGGCAGAGAACGAAAAAATGTAAGTTTCATATAACTAATTGACTTCTTGTTTCGTCACGTCCTTATGAGAAACAAATAAATGAGCTAACAGTTACCATTAATCGAAAAGGTCGAGAAAAAAATAATGAAATAAGTAAAATATAAATATTGTTTCAAATATCGTACGTGTTTACTTTGAGGTTCGTAACCATCAGAAGAAGATTCATTCGCTGCCCAAGATCAAGGAATGGATCGAGAAGCGTCCCAAGAACACCATTTGAGAGAACGCAGACCAATCGATCTTTGTCAATTATTGATTTGGTCAATCCCTTCTTTTAATCCCCCGGTCATGTTCTCCTCTCACATTTCGATCTCGTCAACTCCTTTTTACTCGTTCATGTTGTTTCATAGTCACCTATGCATGCTCACAATTACATGGATAAATGAATTTCTTTTAAAAATTTGAATTGAAATTAGGACAGATTGAAAATCATGCAAAAATAGATGTATATCACTCGTTTCTTGCAGACCGAATAACTGTGCAGAAATGTGTTTCATCTTTTGGCTCTCAAGCTTGAATACAAATTGGCGATGTATCGAAAAGCTCTTCAGACACAGTGGAAAGTAGAATGCAAGTCTGATTCGGCAGTGAAAGGGCATCACAATTTTAGAGAAAAGGCGAGGATAGAGTGAGCGATAAAATGAGGGAGATGGAGAAATGAACATTTTTGCTAAAAATGAATTAGGAGTAAAGCATAGCTTTAAAAAATGTGGAGAATGTAAGGATAGTTTCCCTGATTAAAGGATGATCAATATGGACCTTTTCTTCACGCGTATATGACGCAATTTGCGAGAGAATCGTAAGGAAGCCAAAGAGCCGGGGACCCGGAAAAATTAGATTTCGCTCAAAAGCTCTTTGTAGGTACTTTTTAACACGGCGAAACGATTGGAATGGGTCCGGGAGTTTAAAATCGCCATTTTAGCGAGCTGTGCGATGTTTAAAATTCGAGAGCCCGATGAAACTTGCAGAGATGGTCGCACATTCGCGTTCGCTGTTTCGCAAGCAGTAAAGCAATATTCGTGAAAATTGTGTCATAAATAGACAAGATATTGCTTTATAAAGCTATTAAAGTAGAATTTGAAAATATTCACTTTTACGGTCTCAGCGGCCTCTAGACTTTGGAGAGGGGCCATTCTCTTATATGGAAAAAACACATGGGTTTTCTATCTTAAGTTGTAGAGCAAAAAATTATCTTTCCAATGAGCTATTGTATGCTGAAACAGACGAGGTCTTTAATGTTTCCCAGTCATGGAACTGTTGAATGTGCGACCATCTCTGCAAAAACCGATCCAAGTGCATCTTCGACGATGTTCGGGCCCTTTTTATACATATTTTTTCTTTAACAAATAAAAATTGGGTTTGGCTTGCTGAATAAACTCTGTTAAAAAAAAAAAGATTTCTTCATAATTAAAACTTTTTTTTTCAGAAAAGAAGATGAGTACTCATCGTCGAATTCCAACGGCGTCGTGAGAAATTAGTTTAATAATCTCTGACGGATTAAAATCCGTCTTTTTCTACTCTTGAGACTAACCACAAACAGAGCCATTTTTCATAAACATCCACGATTGCAGGGACCTGCTGCCGCAAAGATCTTTAACGTCATAACCATGTCTTTGTCCGCCTTTTTCCTGTTCTGCATGACCTAAAATGACACATAAACATTGTTCTCGTTCAAATTTTCCAGATTTGGACAAACTCGGCATCGTAAAATTTGACATATTTCATTCGAAAATAAGTATGTACATCTATGTACAGATATGCAAGCAAATAAACATTTGCTTTAAACGTTCATTCAACCAGTGTAAACAAGTGTAGTAAACACGTTCATTCAACCATCGTAAACAAGTATAAACGTACTTCGTTCAACCGGCGTAAGCGAGCGTAAACAGTCATTCAACCAGCATAAACGAGCGTAAATGTTCATTCAAGCAGCGTAAATAAGCGTAACATTTTTCTTGCCGATCTACCATCTGCTTTTGCCAGTCTCCCCCTTGTAAAATGCTCTCTTTTTGCTGATGACGTAAAACTCCACACTACTTTTGATACAAAAATCTCTCTCCTCCCCCATACCCAACTTTCTCAAGCCGCTATTCTATTCGAGTCCTACTGCACAAAATGGCAGCTCAAAATCGCGCACAAAAAGTGCACGGTTCTCCGCCTAGGAAAAAACAATCCCCACCTCCCTTACCATGTCACTGCTTCCTTGCCATTCTCGCCTTCTGGTTCTTACGTTCGTGATCTGGGAGTTCTTATTGATCCTCTCATGTCTTTCTCTCATCATATTGAATGAATCTGTCGTAGAGCTCTATTCAAAGTATTCTCTCTTTTCCGTATTTTCTGCTCATCGTTACCGAATCTATACATATTCTGTTATAATGTCTATGTGCGACCAATCCTTGAGTTTTCTTCCACGGTCTGGTCTCCTTCTAAAAAGTGCCTTATTAGAAAATTAGAACAAGTCCAGCACACATTCTCTCGCCTTCTTCATATTAGATGCTCAAGAACCTTTATTTCTCACTCTCAGTTGCCTTCTTATTCTAATAGACTAGTTATGTATAATATGAAATCTCTCTTGCTTCGTCGTATCGTTCTTGATTTGACTTATTGTTTCAAATTGCTACATGGTATCGTTGATCTCCCGATTAGTATGTTTTATATGTTTAAACAGTGTAACGGATGGTTATCCTCATTTAACTTTCATATCAGACCAATTCGTTCTTGTCTACCGAGAACTCTTTCTCAATACGCACAGCCCGTCTCTATAAGAAATTGCTTCATATTGCTACTTCGGCCACCTCTGTAAATAAGTTTAGAGATATTATACTTGCTCTTCCTTTGCTAGAATTGTGTCATGTTATAGTTCTAAATTTATATCATCAATATATCTATGCATTACACTCATTTATGCATTACACTCATTGTCAGCCCATCTCCATTCGACCCTTCCTCAGCTGATGGCTTTGGCATCCTACTTGTGCTCTCCCTCCAAGCACACTCAATTGGGTCTTGCCAGCCCTGGGGATTCCTCCACCCCATTCCGCGGGACCTCGTCCTCCCCGCTCAGGTGCCATTGCTGATGCCCTTTCCCCTTCCCATCCCCTCTTGCTAAGTGGCTAGTCACACATATATTTACATTCTCTCCTCACTTTCATTTCATGCCATTCTCTCCTATTTTTATTTCATATCGTGCTATTTTTTTCCGGTCACGTTACATCTCTGCAAGTGTTGTCACATCTTAATCGATGTAGATAAATAAATAAAGATAAACATAGACGAGCGTGAACGTAAAGTCAACCAGCATAGAAGAGCGTGAACGTAAAGTCAACCAGCATAGAAGAGCGTAAACGTAAAGTCAACCAGCATAGACGAACGTAAACGTAAAGTCAACCAGCATAAATGAGCGTAAACTCAGTCAACCAGCATAGATGAGCGTAAACGTAAAGGCAACCAGCATAGACGAGCGTAAATGTAAAGTCAACCAGCATAGACGAGCGTAAACGTAAAGTCAATCAGCATGGACGAGCGTAAACGTAAAGTCAACCAGCATGGACGAGCGACAACGTAAAGTCAACCAGCATGGACGAGCGTCAACGTAAAGTCAAGCAGCATGGACGAGCGGCTCAACCAGCATGGACGAGCGTCAACGTAAAGTCAACCAGCATGGACGAGCGTCAACGAAAGTCAACCAGCATGGACGAGCGTCAACGTAAAGTCAACCAGCATGGACGAGTGTCAACGTAAAGTCAACCAGCATGGACGAGCGTCTCCGTAAAGTCAACCAGCATGGACGAGCGTCAACGTAAAGTCAACCAGCATGGACGAGCATCAACGTAAAGTCAAGCAGCATGGACGAGCGTCAACGTAAAGTCAAGCAGCATGGACGAGCGTCAACGTAAAGTCAACCAGCATGGACGAGCGTCAACGTAAAGTCAAGCAGCATGGACGAGCGTCAACGTAAAGTCAACCAGCATGGACGAGCGTCAACGTAAAGCCAACCAGCATGGACGAGCGTCAACATAAAGTCAAGCAGCATGGACGAGCGTCAACGTAAAGTCAACCAGCATGGACGAGCATCAACGTAAAGTCAAGCAGATGGACGAGCGTCAACGTAAAGTCAACCAGCATGGACGAGCGCCAACGTAAAGTCAACCAGCACGGACGAGCGTCAACGTAAAATCAACCAGCATGGACGAGCGTCTCGTAAAGTCAAGCAGCATGGACGAGCGTCTCAACCAGCATGGACGAGCGTCAACGTAAAGTCAACCAGCATGGACGAGCGTCAACGTAAAGTCAAGCAGATGGACGAGCGTCAACGTAAAGTCAAGCAGCATGGACGAGCGTCTCCGTAAAGTCAACCAGCATGGACGAGCGTCAACGTAAAGTCAACCAGCATGGACGAGCATCAACGTAAAGTCAAGCAGCATGGACGAGCGTCAACGTAAAGTCAAGCAGCATGGACGAGCGTCAACGTAAAGTCAACCAGCATGGACGAGCGTCAACGTAAAGTCAAGCAGCATGGACGAGCGTCAACGTAAAGTCAACCAGCATGGACGAGCGTCAACGTAAAGCCAACCAGCATGGACGAGCGTCAACATAAAGTCAAGCAGCATGGACGAGCGTCAACGTAAAGTCAACCAGCATGGACGAGCATCAACGTAAAGTCAAGCAGATGGACGAGCGTCAACGTAAAGTCAACCAGCATGGACGAGCGCCAACGTAAAGTCAACCAGCACGGACGAGCGTCAACGTAAAATCAACCAGCATGGACGAGCGTCTCGTAAAGTCAAGCAGCATGGACGAGCGTCTCAACCAGCATGGACGAGCGTCAACGTAAAGTCAACCAGCATGGACGAGCGTCAACGTAAAGTCAAGCAGATGGACGAGCGTCAACGTAAAGTCAAGCAGCATGGACGAGCGTCAACGTTAAGTCAACCATCATGGACGAGCGTCAACGTAAAGTCAACCAGCATGGACGAGCGTCAACGTAAAGTCAAGCAGCATGGACGAGCGTCTCAACCAGCATGGACGAGCGTCAACGTAAAGTCAAGCAGCATGGACGAGCGTCAACGTAAAGTCAAGCAGCATGGACGAGCGTCAACGTAAAGTCAACCAGCATGGACGAGCGTCAACGTAAAGTCAACCAGCATGGACGAGCGTCAACGTAAAGTCAAGCAGCATGGACAAGCGGCTCAACCAGCATATACGAGCGTCAACGTAAAGTCAACCAGCATGGACGAGCGTCACCGTAAAGTCAACCAGCATGGACGAGCGTCAACGTAAAGTCAACCAGCATGGACGAGCATCAACGTAAAGTCAACCAGCATGGACGAGCGTCAACGTAAAGTCAACCAGCATGGACGAGCGTCAACGTAAAGTCAACCAGCATGGACGAGCGTCAACGTAAAGTCAACCAGCATGGACGAGCGTAAACTTAAAGTCAACCAGCATGGACGAGCGTCAACGTAAAGTCAACCAGCATGGACGAGCGTCAACGTAAAGTCAACCAGCATGGACGAGCGTCAACGTAAAGTCAACCAGCATGGACGAGCGTAAACGTAAAGTCAACCAGCATGGACGAGCGTCAACGTAAAGTCAACCAGCATGGACGAGCGTCAACGTAAAGTCAACCAGCATGGACGAGCGTCAACGTAAAGTCAACCAGCATGGACGAGCGTAAACTTAAAGTCAAGCAGCATGGACGAGCGTCAACGTAAAGTCAAGCAGCATGGACGAGCGTCAACGTAAAGTCAACCAGCATGGACGAGCTTCAACGTAAAGTCAACCAGCATGGACGAGCTTCAACGTAAAGTCAATTTGAAATTTCACATAATTTTTCGGTGATCACCTTCCTTTAAATCGTGAAAGTATATCATTTTTTCCACTGCCAAATTGGCTGGTGCCCAAATAACCGCTGCCCATCCATCATACTCCCGATAGTTTAGCTGATTCGTTAGTTATGATGACAGGAGTCGTTGTCGTTCTATCAGTAAAAAGAAAAAAAAGGAAATCTTTTTTGCCAGAGAAGAATACGGCAACTCACCGACGAATTCGTTTAATAATTTCTCTTTAAAGGAAGTATCCGACCTTGTCGCTCGGTCGAGAGAGCATGTGAAATAAAAGGGCGGCTCTGACCTACCGTAACTAAATCTCTACTCGCCAGATTTCACTTTACTTTTGCACAGAATTTAATGAAAGAAAATCGCTCAAACTTTCAGGATACATGTTTTACGCCAATATGAAGTTATCCACATAGTACAAAACATAGATTATTTATTCCCCTCCTTTACTCCGTTTTCTTCTACTCTTGTGGCTTGCTATAAACTATCTCAATATTGTAGTTGGGCCTAAACATCCACGATTGCAGTGACCAATTGTTGAAAAGGTCTGTTCCATCTCCCTCAGCGCCATTGCCGTGTCTTTGCTCGTCTACGTGTCACGGTGAACCCCTCCCACCTCATTCCTTTATTCCCATTCCACGTAAGTGCACTCTAGTTGTAGTGCCAGTGATAGTGCATTCTAAGAATGCCTAGTGTGTATTTAGCGGTGTCTTTCTTATGACACGTCAGCTTATTCTCATTTCGTGACTTTTATGAATATATGATTTAGTTTGCCTTGGAAGGCGCTCAGAGAGCGGTGGCTCTTCTTTAGTCTGCCTGGTATAGCTCTTGTAGAGCGGTTGCGTTTCCCTCGCCTTGCCCATTTTAGTTGTTGCCGAAAGGCCAAGTTGGTGATAAAAGGAGTTGTTGTTTCCTTTCTCTCGTCTTCTCCACATCCACACGACAGCATTGAAGCGAGACAGCTTCATTACATGGGGGCCGAACCGTGTGAATCGACGAGGATCTTCCAGTGATGCGGCTTCTTGCGAAGGACGAGTTAGTTTCGTCTTACAGGAAGGAGGAGAGGGGGGGTCTCCTGAGCTGTGTGCTGGGCGAGAAGGTGGTGTGCAGAGGGGGGTCTGCTGGAAGAAGCTGGTGTCCGTGGCTGGTGATCGACATCTGGTGATCGTCAAAGAAGTGAGGGGACTTCTGGAAAGTGTTGTGGGAGCATCTGTCGAGAGAAAGCGTGGGGGCTTTGCGCGACTGAATTGAAAGAGGGGGGTTTTTCAGGTGCGAGGTGTGAGCGTGTGCGTTATGTGGTGTGGAGAAGAGGGCGGTGTGATTCGCGAGGTGTGAGTGGCTGTGTGCGAGGTGTGAATTGAGAAACGCCGAGTGAATTTAAGCCGCGTGTGTCGCGTTTATCACGGCGAATTGAAGGTGTTGCGCGTGTTATTGGTGATTGAATTGACGCGTGATTGTTGTTGTGAAGCGTGTATCGTGTGCGGAGCGTGTTTTGTTTTCGTTGCGCCTAATTCTGACGTGTGATTCGTTCAGGAGAGATGACGAACAAAATCGATCAAGAAGATGACGAAATGGAGAAGAGGCGGCGAGAAGACGAAGAGAAGCGCAACGCGGACGTGCTGAGAGAAGCGATGGCCTTGGAATGGCAGCAAGTGAGCGAGAAGAGGAGGAAGGAGCTGCGCGGCTTGCTCCACGAGGAAGAGAAGAGCAGAAGGGCAGTAGAAGAGAAGAGGAGAGAGCTGGAAGTGCTCCTCCAGAATGTCCAGGTGAGCCAAACGATGCATAGATATTTTGAGCGAGCAAAGAGCCAAGGGTCCAAGCCGACCAATGCTCAGATTTGTGATACTGCTATTTTGATGATGAGCCAGGCAACCGAAGATAGTAAGAAGTATTTTCATGCCATGATTAGCATCTGCCAGAAAGTTGAGAATGTGTTGAATGATTCGTTGCAGGTGAAGCAGGCGTGGCTGGATGATGACAGAAGAGGCGAAGGCGTCATCAAGGATCTGCCGGAAGGTGAGAACAATAATGAAATTGTTTCTTCGCAAGGTAGCTTTGCAAGTAAGTATACGATAATGAATGAAATGACTGAGATGAAGGCAAGAATGAACGAAATGATGATGAAAATGGAGTTGCAGGAGAGCAATAATTTTTCATTGCAGGAGCGACCGGGCGAGAGCGCCTTCAGCGGCAGTGAGAAGAGAGGAAGAAGAGCAGGAGAGAAGGAGACGAGAAGAAGGAACGAGTCGAATTCTTCTGAATGTCAGTCCGATTCGTTGTTCATTATAGGTGGGGTGAGAAAGAGCAAGGGAGTGGTGGACGTATAGAAGGGGTGCCGCATGGACTGGAGAAAGCGTATAGCAGTCAAAGTGAGAGAGCGGGGAGTAGTCAAAGTGAGAGCGTGTTGGACTCTGCCGCGGGACTACTAGTTGAGAAGCAAGCGAGTGTTGTTATGTTGTCGATGGCAATGCCGCCGGTAGGAATGTTTGATGGGAAAAGGGGCTTGAAGAAATTCGATGCGTTTTTGAGCAGATTGGAGATGAAGTATAGGCAAATTGCAACGGAAGCGCAGATGATTCAGTTGTTGAAGACCCACGTGGAGAGAGAAGCCGAGTTGATTTTCAATTCTTTTGCGCGGAAACGGGTAGCAACCTATAATGAAATGAAGGCGAAAATGCGAGAGAGGTTGAAAGGAGACCAGACCATGCAAGAATACGAAGCAATGCGCGATTGGG
This sequence comes from Allodiplogaster sudhausi, assembly GCA_945643635.1. Lineage (NCBI taxonomy): Eukaryota > Metazoa > Nematoda > Chromadorea > Rhabditida > Diplogasteridae > Allodiplogaster > Allodiplogaster sudhausi. The sequence continues at coordinate 5,547,443 of CALZFC010000018.1, read as the reverse complement.
AGGAGTTGTCGAAGAGAGGTGTAGAGAGTGTTACTTCTTTCTGCATGCGATTGGAAGAGATGGCGGATAGAGCTTTTCCAGAGTTACCAGAAAAGCATCTTTCGCCGATTATGGCAAAGAAGCTGCTCAAGCAGTTGGGAGAGTGGACTAACTATCGAGAACTGATTGAAGTCATGGAGAGAGCAGATTAGCGAGAGAAGTACGAGAAAATGAAAGAGCACGCTAGTAGAATGGAGATAGTCGAGAAAAGGGGAGCGAGACGGGCGACCGGGGTGAACAGCAGAAATCCGTATTCTGCGAATGAGAGAGAGGGACACGGCGAGCCAGAGAATAGTAGGGGACCGAGAATGTTTGTGCAGAGCTTTGGACACAAACAGTCAAGCTATCAGGGACAGAGTAGGCAGAGAACCGGAGAAGATTTCAATCTGGGAGCGCGTCCTTTTGTGCCAAGTGTGAATGGAGTGGTAAGAAGTGGAAGGCCGGCTGGGCCGATGAAGTGCTTTAACTAGTTAACTAAGTTAAGCTACTTTCTGGAGTACTACTACTTTAGGGAGCTAAACAACTTTAAAGAGCTAAGAAAAGTTTAGGAGTTTTTAGAGTTCAGGGGCTCACTTAAGCTTAGGGAGTTAAAGAAGAGTTAAGAAGTTTTTAGAGTTTCGGGACTCAGCTAAGCTAAGGAAAGAATAATTAAGGAGTTTTAGAGTTCAGGGTCTCAGCTAAGCTTAGGGAGCTAAAGAAGAGTTAAGGAGTTTTTAAAGTTTCGGGTCTCAGCAAAGCTTACGGAGTAAGAAGAGAGAGAGAGAGAGAGTAAGAAGAGAAAAGAAGACATCAAAGGCTTTACGAAGAGTTCAGAGCACGACAATACACAAAACATCAATTGGCATAATTTTATTATGTACTATTTATTTCAGATGACTCTAAGTGAACCTGGCCGCAAAAACTGCGGTTCCAAGCGTTCGAAAGGAACCGCAAAAACTGCAGTTCCATGCGATCGCAATAAACCGCAAAATTCGCAGTTCCATGCGATCGGAAGAAACCGCAAAATTCGCAGGTTCAAGCGTTCGCAAGGAACTACAAAAAATGAGCGGCCACGCTCACAGGCGAGCCAAACGTGAGACTGCGCCTCGAAGTTGCAGATTGAACCGAGTTCTGGAATGCCAGTAAACCAGTGCAACCTATACTTTACGGGTTTTTGACCAAAATTTTTTTCTCTGCGCAACTCTATTTCGCTGTAACAGGCAATTTCAGGACTTGGAATTATACTTGTAAGTGTATGTCAAAATGCATAACGTGAATTATACACAGCTCTCTGTAGCTCATTACAAAGCTCTTACTTTGTAGATTTCAAGATCTGGTATAGAGAGAGAATCAACTTTTGGTCTCTTTGTATGTGTTTTAATCGGAAAAAACGCATAAACGCACATATGTTGGCATCGTGCCAAAAATTTTAAATGACTTGTGAATGCGTTCAATGGACACGAGAAAAATGCAAATTTCTGCAGAGAGATAGAGGAATGCAAGAGGAAGAGAGATAAATAGAGAGAGAGAGTGGAAAAGTAAGTTGTAAGTGTATATATTTAATGTTTTTCATGTGTTTGGCTGCATGTGTGGTTGAGACAGCGCGAATTGGCAAAGTGCCAATAATTATGAGGTGCGAAGAAATGAGCGAAATGAGGTGCAATGTGTGTGTTTTTCTGCTTGCGCAGATTTTTTGCGATTTATTATGAATATTAACGTTAAGTATTGTGTACTTACAGAGTTGTAAGCAGCATAATTGAGACTTTTGAGTTTAAAAAGCCTAAGGTCCTCGCACGAATTTGATCATACTGTAGATGGCAAGAGTTTTACTGAGAGCTTATTGGTCGGCTGAGGGGAGGAGCTTATGTCTTGTTTTCTTAATTCTCTCGATGGTGGTGCGTTCTCGATTGTTCTCTGCCTCTCTCGCAAACCACGCCTCCCTCTCGCACACGCTAAAATGTTCGCAGACACGTAAGGGCTTATGAGGAGTACAGGGAACTAGTTAACTAAGTTACGCTATTTCCGGGACTACCGCTATTTTAGGGAGCTTAAGAGCTTAAAAGAGCTAAGAAGAGTTTAGGAGTTTTTAGAGTTTTGGGGCTCACTTAAGCTTAGGGAGTTAAAAAAGAGTTAAGGAGTTTTTAGAGCTCAGGGTCTCAGCTAAGCTTAGGGAGTTAAAGAAGACTTAAGGAGTTTTTAGAGTTCAGGGTCTCAGCTAAGCTTAGGGAGTTAAGGAGTTTTTTTAAAGTATCAGGACTCAGCTAAGCTTTAGGAGAGAGTAGAAAGGAGCGAAAAGAAGATGTAGACAGCGGTGCTACTGTTGATGTTATGAAATCTACGAGTGAGAGAAAACAAGTGAAGGCGAGGAGTGTGAGAAGGGAATAGAGAAGGAGAAGAAAGTCGAGTTAGGAAAAAGAAGCAGAGAGTTGTGGAAGGAATCACCACAACCAAAACAGTGGAAATGCTTGGAATGCAATGGTCTAAGTCATGGGAGATTGGCTTGTCCCACCCGCAAAAAGCGCATTTCACGGGAAATGAACAGAGACAATTGGAGAGACAACTGTTTGGCTGGAGAGAGCAAGAACAGTGAGGAGAAAGAAGTGTTGCTGCAGGAGCTGGTACGATGGAAGACGAGCGATGACAACGGGACGAGAAGCGGGTCGACTACGAAGGGCAGACCCTCAAGCGACTACTTCTCATGTGATCTGGTGGCGGCGAGCTCAAGTGATCTGGTGGCAGCTAGCGGCTCCTTCCCGGGCAACAACAACGGCACTCCATCCAATCCAGGCAGCAGCAAGCAGAACTTCTCTTCCACTCATCAGTAGTCAACGACACTCAAGCGTGGCGGTCGAGGACGCCCGCATCAGTAGGAGGGGGATGTCACGGTGAACCCCTCCCACCTCATTCCTCTATTCCCATTCCACGTAAGTGCACTCTAGTTGTAGTGCCAGTGATAGTGCATTCTAAGAATGCCTAGTGTGTATTTAGCGGTGTCTTTCTTATGACACGTCAGTTTATTCTCATTTCGTGACTTTTATGAATATATTATTTAGTTTGCCTTGGAAGGCGCTCAGAGAGCGGTGGCTCTTCTTTAGTCTGCCTGGAATAGCTCTTGTAGAGCGGTTGCGTTTCCCTCGCCTTGCCCATTTTAGTTGTTGCCGAAAGGCCAAGTTGGTGATAAAAGGAGTTGTTGTTTTCTTTCCCTCGTCTTCTCCACATCCACACGACAGCATTGAAGCAAGACAGCTTCATTACATACGTTCTTTTTGGCCTATTGAAATGGAGAGCGTGAATGATCTTTTTAGGATAAATTTCAACATCGAAAAAGTCTATATTTTTCATTGGGATATGCAATTAAACATACATTTGCTTATTGAAGGCACTGAAGTATACGAAAGAGCATTCGAAGACTTACTATTCGATGTTAAATTGACTATTTTATTTGCATTTGAAGCAGCCTTGTGAAGATGCAATATTGATGTGTGTGTGTGTGTTTTTTTTTCATATGCAAATTTGGTTTTGGTGTTCAAATTCACAAAGTGCCATTAAAACATTTCTTCTCTGACAACGTTTATCGATCATTTCACACCACTGAACTCTCGGCACTTGGTCGGCTCCCCTCGAGTCTCGCCTCGTCTTCTCTTTGTCTCCTGCCTCTCCCTCGCTTCTACGATGTTGCTTCTCAAGCTCTCCTTCATCTTGCTGGCCTTCTTGGTTGCTTCTGCAGATGCGGAGGAGCACTGCGACACGAAGGATAAATATGCTAATGTTAGATTCTTGGAGCAAAAAAAGATAAATGAATCTTTAATTGTAATTTTACTGATAAATTTTACAATGTTAAATTTCCCATCGATTTTTTTAGAAGACTTGTTACAACTGGAACAACGGCGAGACATGCAATGTCGGCTGTTATTACAAGCCATTTGAGCACTCTAACCATAAGCTCTGCCGGCATGAGTTCGGAAACGAAATGAGTGCCGAGCAGAAGTGCTTCATTGTTACAGCGGAGCAGTACGAGTTTAAGGGGGACAATGCGAAGTGCTCACTGAGTTAGAGTTCTCTTATTAATACTTTTAGTATAATTATTACATTTTGATACTTATCAATTTCAGTTTGGCAGAAACGCGTCTTCCAGCACCTAACCTGCCTGTGTGGAGGCGACGATTGCCACCTGAACTTGTCCGCGATCCCAGACACAATCTAACGCATCAACCACTTCATTCGCGAGAACTACCCTGACGAGCAGCAGAGGGGCCATGATACCATTGAAGTTGAAATGGTCATATAAGCAGATATTAACAATTAAAAAAATTAGAAAAGAACTTTAAAAAAAAAAATTATACCATATTTTTCTTCAAAGACATCAAATGTAATGGGCATAGTTAATGATATTAGTTAAATAAAAGAATATTTAACTAATTGATCGTCATAACCTATATGATGAAGGTCCTTAAATCGCCAGTTCCAATCGCAACATCGTCTAGCGCAAGGCATATTTGTTTTTATTATTTGAAATTTTTTAAACGAAAAATGCTACATTGTGACAGCTGAAATTAATAAATACCAAGACGTTAAATTGGAATGAAAACTGGTCGACGACGATGACTTCCACCAGCGCCATATCAAAAATGGCAACAACTTTTTTAAAAAAAGAAAGAAAAAATTAGCCATTGTCATGCTAAAGTCAGATGGTTGTGAAGAAAGGTTTTTTTTCCTGATACTCTTCCTTTTAGTAAGACAACAATCTCCACGATCACGCCAACCCCGCCTTCAGCTTCTGAATCTAGTTTCTGAATCTAAAAAAAATAGTTATCAAGTTTGGAGCAGTGGTTGCAGCCTTCACCAAAATCATACATTTTATTGTAAAAAAAATTTTCATTTTAATTCTGAAATTTTAGTGGCAAAAGAAGTGGGCGTTAGGAACAATTAGAATTTTAATCTTAAACCCGAGTGGGATGAGATTTTTTTAATATATGTAAATCAAATTCGATTTTTTGACAACCTTTTGCTCCCAGTAAGGTTTTCGTTGTAATTTTCAGCTCACTGCCACTGACGACATCAAACGCCAAAGAAACCGACGATTCTAGCATGGCTACTGAGAAGTTAGTTGGAAAGCTCTAGACAATCTCTTAAAAACAGAAAAGAAATGAAAAAAATTCGTCTTTTTTTAATTCTTAAAACAATTTTAGTGCGACTGCTCCACAAGAAGAAACAATGCCGTACCTGACGCCAATCTACAAGTTTGCGGTAAGAAAATTTATTTAAAAAAAGTTACAAAGTACTGAAAACACGATTAAACGATGAATTTGTTTTTATACGGTAGCTTTATCACAGCGGAATACACTATATTTATTGATTGGTCTGAATGAACTTCTCTTATGGAAGTTAAAAATGTCAATTTTCTTTGCACAGTTCTTCTGGGTCGGCGTTGCGTTCTTCGCAGTCGCCGTGGCCGTTTCTCTGGCGACAATTTGCCTTTCCGCTTACACATTCGTGAAAATGCGAATCAATTGACAAGTGCAAATAAAACGTGTGAATTCCCATGTTTGTGTGCCGAGAAGACAATGGATTTTTTTTTATTTAGCCTTAAAAAAAAAGAAGAAAATTTTGCAGATGAGAACAATGCAGTGTCCCATAATGCAAAGGTGTCTATTACCAGTACAAGAATACATATTAGTTTCACATTATTAGTATAACTTTACAAGGAAAACGGTTGTTTAGAAAGTAAAAATTCGACATAGACAAAATTGTAAAAATTGAAATTGAAATGAAACAATTTCAAGATTACATCGTCACGATCAAATCAATTGAGATTTTCTTCTTTTTTTCTTTAGAATGGGAAAAATAGTTTCATTCAGAAGCTGAATATTTCACGGTTCTAAACAAAAAGCTCTTGTATCGATCTTCAGGATCGCCTTGTCGTTCCATGCAATCGCCTCGCTCATTTCTATGGCCATTGCTTACTTATTTTATTGAAATCTGAAATCTTTTATATTTTTATTAAGAAAATAATATTTTTTATAGTGAAAACTTTGATAGATTTGATATCATCACATTCTGGCGGTAATTTTGGGTACGAATGATTTGTTTATTAAAATTATTTATATAAAATATCTACATATTATTATAATTTTTGTAATCTTTTTGTTTCTATTATTTGTTCGAGCAAAGACTGCGGGAATGTTTTACACAGATGTGAGCGTGGAGAATGACTTCTTCAAGCGGCCGTGAGAAAGGCGTACTAGGGCAGCCACTTACAATTAAACTTGAATAGGTAAATACAAACTTTCTTTCCCACCGTCTTTCTCTCTCTCTCGTTCTCTTTCTCTCGCTCTCTCTCTCTCTGTTTTTCTCATTCATTCAGCTCCCTTTCACTTTCTTATTCTTTTGTGCACTTTCCAACCCTAGTTTTTACAGATACCATATCTTTCACTTCCTTCTCTCACATTCCCCTTTCTCTCTCATTCTCTCCTTCACTCATTCTCTCTCGTACTATCATCTCATTCCGTTCCTTATTCTGCTGTTCTTTGTCATTTAATTCTGCAAAGCCACGTGGTTCAATGCTCAAGGGAATCAAACAATTGTTGAATAGACCCGCCTCAAAGAAGAAAGGATATCGAAGACAGAGAGAGAGAGAGAGAGAGAGAGAGAGAAGACAAGCTAGACAAGCGTGGGAGAATCAGAGACAGAGAAAGAGGGAGACATTGAGAGACGACGAGGGAAAGAGAGGGATGGGGCAGAGAGTCTGATGAATAGGCGGTATAAACAAGTTAGGAGGTAGGGGTGTAGAGAGTGTGTGAGAAAGAGAGTTAGAGAGAGTGAGAGAGAGCGTGAGAACCAGAATGAGAAGATGACTACAATGAGGCACACTAATAGGAAATGGACAAAAGCACATAGGCATTGTCAATACATCGCCCTTTCCTTCTGAGAATCCCTGACTTGCTCCCAATTCGCTTAATTTGACTACAAGAGCTCAAGGAAAAGTACCCCCTCCACAGCTTCCAGTTATACCGAGCTGTTTTCCTGCCCATTCTGCCACCAAATATGTAGCACTAGCACACTACGCTGGCTTATTACGCTACTCTACTTAAAGGAGGGCGTCCACCAAGAATGTGTGAGATTTAATTTTTAATTTTTCGCTCTCTCATTCGCTCCTGCTATTTTCGGGGGCTTTTGCAACTTGCCTGTGCCAACTCGCCTTCAGCAGACATGGCAATTTTGAACTTGTATTGTTTTATTCTGATTTTCCATTCTATGGTTGATAAAGCGACATTCATATAACCCTTTCTGTGTATGAGCACGGACAAGGAGAACACCGCACAACATGTGGTGTCTCGGGCCAACTAATCGGGGTTCCTCCCATTCCCCTCGACCAGGACGACAACAGCCTCCCGGAGGTCTTTGTCTTACATCGACTTGCTTTAAAGAAGCCTCTTAAAAAGGTCCGTCTGCTCTCCGTCGTGCCTTTGTTTTATTGTTGTATACTCTGTCGAGACCACCCCGGGCCGCGTGTCGTCGGATTTTTTTTTAAATCTCATCATGCATTCCTTGCCATCTGAATGGATTGGTCTGAGGTCCGAAATTACCTCTAACACCACCTCTCTTGAAAAGGCTAATAACTCTATTCTTGACACATCTCCTCTTCAAGTAGACAGCGCAATCGCTAGTGCCAAGCGGCAGCAGCTCACGAAAATGCTTCAAGACAAAGATCCCTTCCCCCGCCCTCCCCGCCCCCGCCCTCCCCCAATCTCGCAGTAGTATCATTTACACCGAAGACAGTTTTCTTTCTCTTATACATTTGTGCTGTCGCATTGATATATATCCATTTCATGTACGACCAATAAAATAAATAAATAAAGAGCTGCATTTCCGTTGCATATCAATATGACCCTTTCTTCCATCACAATAACATCTGATTCTCCCGTCACATTTGAAATCATTGTGCGCTCCACCATTTCTACTTTCACCCATTAAGCTCTATTCTATCAACAACAAAATAGAACAGAATCTTTGCCGCATATAAGGAGCAACACTGCGTGTGTTAGTTTCTTTTAAACATACATATAAATTTCTCAGTGTGCCCCGGAGTGTACCGGCGTGCTAGCATATCGCTGCTTAATAGCATTGAGTCCTCTAATATAATTATGTATATTGAACCCATTGCCTCCAACATAAGATCGACAATTGACATTGTCTCTCTCTCTCTCTCTCTCTCTCTCTCTCGATTCTTGGGCGCCCCCGGAGCTTGCCGGCCGCCTCAGTGGAGGCCTAAAGCCACGCCACTCATATTGAATTTAATTTAGTTGTCTCCTTTCTAAAGCACGGAATATTCAGGAAAAAGGGCGCGAATTCAAAACGGACATTTCGAGAGATGCCCCAGGAACTGGCGTCTCTTCTTGCGTCCTTTCGCTCTTCGCACTTTGTGCTCGTCTTCCGCGCCGTCGCTTTCTCCGCGTCGGTGGCGGCCATTTGTGTCAACGTTCTCTTCATTCATCTCCTCGCAACGCGAGCCAGCCAGCAAACTGGGAGGTGGGCAGTGTTTTAGGAAACGTTAAACCGTAGGTGGGCCTTGGTTTATAAAACCTAGTAGCACACCGGAAACCTAGAACATTTTGAAACAACAGTAGCAGACCTTGATGGACGCAGTATTTTAGGAAAAATTAGTAGCAGACCCTGACGTGGGCCGTGTTTTAGAAAACATTAGGCTGACCGCGAGTGAGCCATGTTAACAAAAATTATTCAGAAATATGTATATGACTGGTTAAAAGGCTGATGTGGTCTTGTTTGTAATCAAATAGATATAAGCGAATAAAAAAGAACAAGCAAACCATAATAATGAATTTAAAATGGTGGAATTAAGCAGTTTGCAGATGAGGATTTACAAGGATTAAACAAATTTGGAAGGCACCGCTCAGAAAAGTGTTTATAATAAGATTTAATACTTTAGATACCGCCGCGTCTTCTACATCCTTGCGCTCAGCGACATTCTCTACTCATGCTGCGTCATTGCAACTGCGCCGGTGAGTGTGTCGATTTTTGGAGTGGCGATTTTTAATATCTGCCAATTTTCAGTGTGACCTTTGGCACGAGAATCTTTATTCTTCTGTTGTTGAAAACAATTTCTTAAGAAAGGAACTTGTAGACGATGTGCCCTGCGAATTTGCATCAATTTTACTGAAAAAAAGGAAACAGACAGACGACCGAATGACATATTGCGAGAATATATAACATATAACACCATTTAGCGACACAAATGATCATTTAGGTATTATTTAGGCTCGAAAAAACTGTGCGGAGCTTATATACGAGTGAAAACGAACAATGAGATATATGAATGCTCCGGACTCAAAGAAAGAATCAAAAACAAACATACGATTCAGGCCTATTTCATCACGGACGGCTCGGTGGTCGTCTTCTTCACGGGCGCAGCCGAGGGCACGCCGCCCGTGGCTCGCGTCGCCATGCAGCTCTTCTACTTTGCCTACGCCTTTCTCATCATCATCGTAGATCTCGGCTTCGTTTATCGATTCCTGCTTGTCATCAAGTTGATAACTCTTTCTTTCTTCCTTTCTCTTTACTTTAACTTTTTTGTCAATACAATTTTTTTCCCATTTATTCATGTAATATCTTTATGGAAAATTAAAATGAATGCAAAAGTTTAAGTTGTTGACTTTCTCACCCCCACCGGTCGCATGCCTTAAGGAAAAGTTTTTTTCTTGGCGCTGCGCTTGCCAGACGGTACTTGAAAAACGGGGTTGAAGAAAGAGCATTTTAAAGTACTTTCATTCATGATTCACTTACAATTCCTTCTTCTCGACTTCCCTTGAATATTTTCCTAAATATTCATGATTGCAGTGACCCATTGAATTCGCTCGATCTCTTCATTCCTATTTGTTTATCGTACCTACATGATCGAAATACTTCAGTATATTCTCGGAATATGCGTTCCTAAAGCCGAGTTGATTTCCTGAGCGCAGAGCATTGCTGTAGAATTAGTCCACGCTTAATATCGAGGTGGCTTTTCTGCATAACAAGAAATGGATTTTCTGCATAAAAAAAGTGTGCATGGCCACTGCACACTGAGTTGTTCATCAGAAAAAAAATGGCAGCATGAAATGAGGATAGAAAATATGCAAAACAGAACTTTTTATGTAAAACAAATTAAAGTGCACTTTTTGTAGCCACTTCTTATTTTTTTCGCCCAAGGTGATCACTGTTCAAATTTTAAATAAGTTATCTTAAAGTAGAAATGTGCTTTATTATTTCGTTATATTTTCACACGAAACCAGTGCGAACGTGGAAAGAGCACGAGCAGATAAAGTGGCGGCGCCAAGGCTGTTTATATATTTTTGCTGATATTAGTCCTCGTTGATCCATAAAATAGAAGCAAAAAGCGAAGCAACTGCTAGAAATTTGGCTATTTTTGTAGCAAACAAAGTATATTACAAATGTATGTACATACAAGACGATGTCAAATTTTTTTTCCATTATAAGTGATTATTTGTCCCGTAATTTAGAATACCAAAACACCCTTTTCCTTTAACAAAATTCCTTTATACATATATACTTGTCCTACATGTGCATATGTACATACATATACATGTATTGTATTCCTATACATATGTTGAATACAGCTCGGACGCCGACTGGTTCCACCACCGGCGTCCCTTCGTAGGCATCTACTCCCTTGCGGCCGCCACCGCTGCCGCTTTCTCTTGCTTGCCATTCATCAAAGCAAACACCCCAGCGCAATTTATGGTCACTTTTATTTATTTTTGTTAGTTTATTTATTTTTGTTATTTTTTTAATGCAAGTTTTATACATACGTTCGTCCCTCGTTTTCCTTCAGAAAAATTCCTTTTTTTAAATGATGAAATTCATATATCTCTGTAGCTGATAATACAATCTAATTCTATGCATTTTGCTGCTTTAGGCGATTGCGAGCAAAGGTGACGTGGCGCCACAAGATGCCAACTACATGGCATACTACTTTAATATGGTATTCTTTTTCTTAAAAAAATAAGAAACATCATAAGGCAAGAACCAGTCTGTGTTCGTTGTTGCAAACATTTCAGAAAGATATAAAAAAAATTTTTTATTTTAATTCATAAAAATGTATTAAACGTTGGTACAGGTGATCGTAGTTTTCGCCAATAAATTTTGAAGTTTAAAATGCGGGAAATTTAAAATTTAGTTTAAATTTTCCCCAGGATCGTCAGCAACACCTGGCCATCAATGGCACGATGCTGTTCCTAGAGCTGTTCGCCTCCGTGACAACCGCCTCCTTCGGCTTGAGCATCCACCGGCGACTCAAGCCTTCGACGCTCTCGGAGCGCACAAAGCGCATGCATCGTAGAGCAGTCGTCATTCTGGCACTTCAGGTTGGCGGGAAGTTCAAAAAATTCTAATTTCGAAAAGTAGATTCCTCCATGATCACCACAGTTCTCGTTGCATTTATTAAAGGAGTCAATAACTCATCCTTGTTTTTCTCTCGCAACATTCAGGAAAATGTAAATAAACTTTTCAAGGAATTATTTAGCGTATTATTAATAGTTTGATGCATGGTGGAGGAAGTTGACTCATGGCGATTCACGGAATCCATTAACCCGTTGACATAAAGCGTTGATTCATTGATTGATTCATTATTAATAGTTGTATAATAATGGTTTTATTTATTGCTTTTGAAATTATGAATCGAAAATGTTGCCTTATTGTTAGGCCGCAGTGCCGGTCGTGTGTCTGTGCGTGCCGTTCCTCGAGATCATGGCCAACTTCTATCTGCTGCGCACTTCGCCCGCGTACTCCATTCTGCTTGCGCCCCTTCCGCCCCTCCTCGACCCGCTTGTTGTCATTCTGCTGACATCGGAGTACGGTAGCAGCCTGACGGCCGACTACGGCAGAGCCACCTTGGCTCTCCTCTGCCAACGACGACCGAGACTGCTCAGCTTCCAGAAACCCTCTGGAAGTCCGACATAAGAAATTGATTGAATGGGGAGAAAGAGAGAGAGAAATAGAGAGAGAAAGAGAGAAAGAAAGAGAGAAAGAGAAAGAGAGAAAGAGAGAGAGAGAGAGAAAGAGAGAGAGAGGGAGAAAGAGAGAGAGAGAGCGAGAAAGAAAGAAAAAAAAGTTTGAGAAGAAACTCAAGGCAAAGCGAAAACAAATTGAAGATATTAACGGGTTGTAGCATGTATGTATACATAAGTTAACTGATTTCGCTAATTTGCATATATACATATATTTTTTGTAATCTCATGTCCTCTTTTCATGAAAAGCGTCCATAAAGTGTAACTCTGTTGCCTGGAGAAGAAGAGAGTGAATGAATGTGCTAATTCTGCCCTTGTCAAAGCCGAAGAACATTCCTATATATTAATAAGATTGAATAATACATCATTAGCGGTTACTTATCAGCTGATACTGGAATGTGATTTTAAAAAATATGTCTAAAATGGCTTTATGGAGAAATTGTAGGCGAAGGAATGAAGTTAGCTTTTTAAGAAAAAAATAGGAGAGCGACATGGAATGAGAGGAGGTTTGAATGAAAGAGGGCAAATACGAGAAAAGACGGAAATAGTGTAAATAGTGACATGGAGTGAGAAATGGAGATCGAGAGAAATAGAGAGAGAGAGAGAGAGAGAATTAAAGGAAAGAAAGAGATAGAGAGAAATAGAGACAGTTAGAGTGATAGAGATCAAGAGAGAGAATTAAAGGAAAGAAAGAGAGAGAGAGAAATAGAGAGAGTTAGAGTGAGGAATAGAGATCAAGAGAGAGTGAGGGAGAGATTAGATGTGAAGCTTGTCCGTTTGATTCCCTTGTCCCTTGAGCACATCATGCTGGATTATTGAGGCATTAGTAGGCGCATGGACTCGGAATGTCTTCTTCACTAGAAACGTTCTCGAATATATACTTTACTCTTGCCACGCGAAATGCGAGTATTTACATATATTAAGTATTTAAGTGCATTTTATTTACAATATAAATAAAGTATGTAAATATCTATGAACATTAAAGTTAGTATGCAAATAAAGTGATGCAAATAATATATGAATAACCAAAGTGTCAAAAACGAGCTTAGTTTCGGAAGTAAAATTAACCCCCCCTCCCCTCCATTTTTCGCAGATTGTTTCACATACGAAACACGGCGCGTTACTTTTATCGTTTCTTTTTTCCTCCTATTCTTACACAGATTTCACTATTGCCAAATTTGATAAAGAGACGAAATGTTCACTGATCACATCTTGAATTCTTGGTCTTGTGAATTTCGCTACTGATCTTCATATTTTATGCTTTTGTTTTTTTTCTCACTTCTTTAAAGGACTTGTATTAATGCTTTATGTCTTACCGTAGTGCGAGGACAAAATACACGCTAGCTATTTTCTTTAGCCGTGTTCATGGCGGGTTCATGGCGTGGTTGCACATTCGGAGCGAGGGAATGTTTGTGGAAATTGGCGGGAAAATGTTGCGCGAGCATGAGAACACTCTTTCTTGGCGTGTGTCTTACCTTAGAGACTTTGCTTTGACTATCTCTAGCCACGAACATTACTCTTTTTTATCGGTTCGTTACGCTTCGGGCAAAGTACGATCTTGCCTCATAGGGGGAGTGGACATACATGCATAATTCCATATGACAGCTGGCCACTTCTCAGAGAGCCACCCAGGAACATACTGCGGAGGTGCTGTGATCCTTCTCTCCGCCCACCGCTCGCAAGTTAGACCAGTGCCTTAAAATGGACGTTCCAGCGAACGTCTCTTCATCCCAGCCACTCTCGCCTTTTGACGACTATGAAAAGGACTTCTTTACGTGCGCACTTAGGTGAGCCCTTTATGTTATATATTTCTTATTATACATACATATATATATATATATATATATATATATAAGTCAATCAGGCGCCGCATAAAGATTCTTTAAGAGTTCTTAATTTATTGGGGAATGTAAACATTTGAGTAAAACTATCAGAAAATTGCTCAAAAGTACCGTATCATGCGCTTTCCCTGATTCAGGGTCATGTAGTTCCTGATGTTCAGGGTGATGTGCTACGTGTGTGAGCCGCTCGCTCTCTTACTCAATGCCATACTCGCCTTTCTCGTCCTGACACGAAAGAGTCAGCAGACCGGCGCGTCAGTGAGGTCTTTCATATTCTTTTTTATTTTATTTTTACTTTATTAAGCTATTTTTTAATTTTAATTTTATTTGTATATAATCATTAAGCTATAATAATAATAAATTCTTCAGTACATATGAAAAAATAATTAATTAAGAAAGGAGTACCCATAATAAAGCTTGTAATTCCTTATGGCGCGCCACTGGCACTTGAATAATTAATATTTTTTGTAGTTTTTTTTCTGAAATTAAAGAAAAAAAGATTTACGGCCAACTTTATTTTTTCGCCTTTTAGTTATCGCAGAATGTTTTTGCTGTCCGCCGTCGCTGACTCGTGCTACGCGCTCTCGCTAATGGCCTCACTTCCGGTCAGCCAAAGTTCTTCGTTAAGCGCTACTGCCTCGGAATAGTCTCCGCTCTTTGCGATCTAATGCTAATTAATATCCTTCTGTTTAAATCACTTTCAGTCTCCTTGGCAGAGTAGTCCGTAATTGATGTAAAATAGAAAAAGCGCGAATTGGATCCATTATGAGAAATATGTAAGCCAACGTGCATTTTCCGGGCTATACCGAGCAGTTTCAGCAATTGACTGATCTCCAACTCTCTTTCCATGATTAAATTTATCCGTTCAGAATGAATTCTTTCATGCAAGTCGCAAGATTACGTGCGCGATTAGATTTCTGATTCTTGTGCGAGTGTCATAAAATTAGACTTCTTTTATTTTCATATCACGATCTTTTAGGGCTGAATTGACTTTTAAATGAATCTTATGTTAGATACATTCAAGTAAATAGTAAACTCACAAATAGTAAATGGAATACATACATATCGACAGGAGATGTCTAGGCCAGACATGAGTAGGCAGAGAATGCTCGCACCACATTCGTAAAGCGCAGCTAATGCTGGTTGTACTTTGCACCATATCCCCCCGCCCCATGTTTGTATTAGCAGCTTTATTGACAAGCTTAATAAGCAGCGACGTTATACCTTTAAGACCAAAAGATCGAAGCATCTTTAGTGCTTGTGACCGGGCTGGCACAAAAGAAGCTATTAAAAACTAGGAAACAAAGTTTCTCGCTAAAATATATTATTGAAAAAAATATTTCAAAAAACATTTTAAAGCGCTACCTCTTCGTTGACGGCGCTCTGGTCGCTCACTTTATCGGGTTCGCCGCGTCGAGCGACATCTCTTACGGCTTTATCGGCGCTTTCTACTTCTCGTTCAGCTTCAATCTCGCGCTCGTCGTCACCGGCTTCATCTTTCGCTATCTGCTCGTTGTCAAGTAAAATAACCATTGGCCTAGCAAATGATTTTACTTTTTTTTTTAATTCGTAGTGAAATTTTCATATTTTATAAGTACACATTAGAAACTCACTATTCACAAGATTATTACAAATATTTGCGGCAGCTTGAACATTTGCAAGCGAATGAATGTCAAATTAAAGCAGCAATACGAAAAATAGCCTTCAATTAGTTTATCTTTACGGAACATTAAAGTGATGAGAATGTTTTTTCTCTTTGCTCAGTTCGCCGCGAGCGGAATTCTTCATTCACTGGCCAACATTTCTGCTCGTCTGCATGTTCGTTGCCGTTACGGCCGGCGTCTTCAGTGTCTGCCCATTCCTGGACGTCGTCTATCCGGAGGATATTGCGGTCGGCACCTTGTAGATCTAATTACACCTTGTAGATCATATGGACACTTTGTAGATCATATGGGCATCTTGCAGTTGTTGATAAAAATGAATCTAAAGATGGAAAGTTGGTATGAAAAAAACTTGAATTCAAAAATTTGCAAAGACCTAATGAAATATGTAATTCCGAATCATAATGATTAGGATGAAGCAATTGAGAACATTACGATAACAATTATTTTTATATGATAAGCTATTTGTTGACTCCGTCTTGACAATATTGTCAATGTCCATTGTGAACACCGGCAGCACAATTTCTTTGTGTTCAGACACACGGAAAGAACATTACAAACATTCCGGACGGCGTCAACTTCATGTCGTACATCCTAGAGGAGGTTAGGCAAGATAGCAATTTAGATTACTATAATTAATACAAAATGTTGTGATATTTTCAGAATAACTACACCGTAAATATACTTTATTGTTTCGCCATTGAAAAAAAACAATAACAATAAATTTAAAAAAAAAATTATGTACCTTACCGTTAGACACAGCAGAAACACCAACCTATTTAAAGGACATACACATATATGTATGTATGTATATGCATATTTTTTCACACAATACTTTGTATATGTCTACGGGTTACTGCACAATTCTTAGGTGAATTTATCCTCTTCTTTCCAGAACGCCTTGCTCAAGCTGGCCAGCTTTGGCGCAATGATCGTGATCGTCTCATTGTGCTGCTTGACAATGTCCGTCTACGGCATGCGAGTCCACGTCCACTTGAGACGCTCGAAACTGTCCGCGCGCACCAAGCGAATGCATCAGCGCGCTGTGCTCATTCTGCTGCTCGAGGTTTTTTTTTAAATCTTTTTTTTCCCAGAAATTTACACATGCCCCAACATACACATGTTGTACAATAGTTTATCTACAACAATGTCAATAAAATTTTACAATGTTTTATATGCAATAATGTCAACATGGAATGTTCAAAAATTTATATAAAATAATGTCAACAAACGTATAATAATTTCAAGAATCCTAACTAATCTAATGGAAAGTTTGCTGTAATTTATCTAACGCACTTGTGGATACAGTTAAATTTCTATTGTTGCTTAGTGATCAGGAAAAAGAGCGGGAATTCAAAACTTCTTTTTTTTCGCAGGCCCTAATCCCAGTGATCTGCTTGTGCATCCCGTTCGTGGAGGTAGTCGGGAATGCGCTGTCGCTCTTCTCGACTCCGATGCACTCGTGCATCCTCGCATGCCTACCCCCCGCGCTCGATCCGCTCGTCGTCGTCTTGCTCACCAACGAGTATCGGCCGAGGATGCTGATGCTGAGCAGACTCAAGCGAGGAGCCGCCAGGAAGCCATCGCACCCCGCCGGCTCCACGGCCGTCATTGTCCACGTCGCGAGCACCGTTGATGGGTAGAGAAAGAAGAGAGATTGAATCGATTATCCGCACTTCTATAAAGTCGACATTAAAGTATCACCAAACTGATCTGTCTTTAAAAAAAGATATATGTAGATTGCAAAGTATTTGCTCTTTGATTAAAAAAAGGCCAATCGTTTAACTGCCGAAATCTGTGCATGGCCCCTGTGCTCATCATTGATTGAATATGTGCTCTGCTGTTGATTGATCGATAAATCGTCTAACAATCAATGTCCATTAATTTTCTCTCTGCACGAAGCCACATAAAAAAAAAGTTTTATTTTCTTTTACTTCGTCAATTTCGAAGCAAAAGGCCACACCGAACCAGAAGAACTGAACAGGGAATTTCACTTTTATCACAGAAGTGATAAATAATAATTTAGATTAATATTAGATGAGAACATAATTGTCTTTAAATATCATTTTAGAAATTGCGATCAGGTTCGGCAGTGGCTCTTCTTTAGGAAAAAAACTAACTAAGACATAATTTTGATAGAAAATTAGTGTTACTGTGATTTTACATTACAAATAGTTTCTGTTTTAGTATTTCACAGAAATAATGCAGTTCTTACTCCTCCTTACTTCACAGGCACTGCAGATGCAGTGCGCAGGCTCTTGTCAATTTCCGTAACAGCTGAAGTCGTTAAAGCAAGTGAACTGTAATTTTATTCTCGCAGTCAGTTTATATTATATAACCATTGCCTCGTTATCGTTGGAGAACAGAATATTTGCTAACGTAAGGTTCTCCGAAGTTATTGTCACAGTCGTGGTTGGCGTGGATGTTGAGAATGTCGTCATTGTCGAGCTACAAAATACAATTTAAATTAGTTTATTTTAATTTAATCTATTTAATAATCCCTGTAAAAATGTCGGATGTTTCGTTCTTGGAAAATAGCAAATGAGTAGGAAACAAACATGTAGTTGAAATTGGGTTTTTAAAGACTTCCATCACCTAGGTTCTCAAATTTTGTTTGCATTCACCTTTTCAACGTAGGGTTTAACTGTTTGATTCTATGGACTTGTATGGGATTTCCTTTTTAACTTCTCATGTCGTTCATCACTAAACCTGTCTCATAAGAATTTTGTAGCTCACTTTATTGAGCAATTCTCATATTTGTCTTTTGAATATTCTTTAGCTCTAAAGAAGTTTGCTGAGTTTTTTTTAAATCTCCAAATCCGATGCTCTCTCGCCTAATAGTCAAACATGTGAGATTATTCAATAGAGAGCAAACATCCTGTGATAGTTGGAGATAACCTCATGAAGTTGCTGAGACGCTGGATCGGGTTGGGAATCGCAGCCAAATTCAGATAGCAGTCATCTTCCAACCCATACTCATTTCCAGATCCACACAAACATGAAACTTTGCTGAAGGCGCCGTTCTTCCACTCTGAAATGGGTTTGGAAAACGAATTTAGGAACGAAACCCTAAAATATTTTTTTATTTTGAAAAAAGATCTTATAAATTTTAACGTTTCATTTTTCTTCTGGAATATAGCGACAATTAATTTTTAATTAAATATGAAACTGCAAGTAATTTGACAACGTTCATTTAAAAACATAATAAAGAATATAAAATTCGGCAGAATTTGTTTTGATCATCCCGCGCACCTTTCAATTACACAAGTCGGTTTTGGAGCATAATTTCACTCCTATTATGTACTTATGTAGCTCTGCTGCACCCGGAGCAGCTTGACCCCAACAGAGAGGATTCACTTTCAACTACCCCAAAACGCAATGCGGAGCTTTCTTCAACTTTGAAGAAACGCAGGTTTGCACGGCGTTCATTGGGTTCGAGAGCTCGTGGTGGCACTTCCGGAAAGCGTCCCAAGCCGGTGCCAAGCAGAACACTGTGCATTTCTGGCCGTTCCTCCAGTTGTAGCAGTCCCTCTGAAGAGGGAAGTAGTTTAAATTTGAAGCTCAAAATTAATACTGCTAGTAAAAGATAAAGTATGAACAAATCGTTATTTGTAAGTCATTATTCTTTTAAAGCCTAACATTGACGATGTAGGGAAAGTATGTTTCGCATTCTTCATGTGCAAATGCACCCAGGCAGGAAAGCACGACGAAGAAGGCCTCGAGATGCAACATCGAACGAGGGTCAGCGAGGCAGAGAAAGAGAGAAAGAAGGTGCAGAGACTCGGAGGAGCCAACCGAGCGCCGAGCAGGCAGCCGGGTGAAGTGAATGAGAATTATTTCGTCTGTTATTGAAGCACACCTTTTTTGGAAGTTAATCAAAGTGATTGCACGTAAAACACTTTTTAAAAAGGTTGACGACCTTACATTTATTGAATGTTCTTTATTTCAGAAGTGCATAAAAAAATTTCAAGGGAACTTGACAGGATGGTTTGATTTTGATTGCGTTTGTTTGCTGTCAAATTTTCATTTAATTGAATAAATTCATATCATGCTATTTGCGGGAAAACCTATTCTGGAAATTGATACTATCTAAGTACCAACCGTAACAAAATTCGTAATAGTTTGTGGAGTTATTTTCAAAACCTGTTATGTATGTATGTATGTACATACTTCATAAGAAATGGCGATGCTGGCGAAGGAAGGCATAAGTTGTATTTCCTTTCTAACTGTTATCGGAGCCACTTCTCTCCGGCTGCCCGCCGAGTTCGGTAACCTTGCTAAAGCTCTCTTATTTTTCCCCAATGAGTTGTCTCGACAAATAAGCATATAAAATAACACGTTTAATTTTCTCTTATGGAGAGGAGAGAATAATTCGGACTGCGTAGAAGAAACGACAAATGACAGCCAGAGAAAAATTCAAGGTGAATGCGAAGAGAACAACGGCAAAAACCAGAAGAACTGGAAAGGAAATTGACAATGTTAACTTCAGTAAAGGGTTTATTTAAAAGAGACCACCAAGCTAGAAAATATCGTGCTGTTGTATAAAGGTAACTTTGTAGAAAATCGATTACATATGTTTGCTAAATAGTAAATCTTACCGGAGACGTGGTGATAGACGCCAAATAGGGCAGTTCTTCAGTTTGTGGAATAGTCTTACTTAAATGTGGTATGTTTTAAGTAAAAAAAATAAGATTAATTTTTACAATAATGGCAGGAACTTTCTAGCTAACTTCTCAGAAGCTGCAGAATCTTCTGAAGTAGTCGAGGCCATTGCTCTGAAAATTGAAGCTTAGTTCTCTTTTTCATATTTTTTTAGTTATTAATTATTAACAAATGCCTTCTGGTCGTTGGAACTTGTTTGCTAGAAACATTTAAATGTATGTATAATCAATGAGATGGCAGAAGAACTTATTTGCTCACGTCAGGGCCTCCAACGTTGCGGTCAATGTTGTGGCTGGCGTAGTTGTAGACGAAGTCGTTGTTGCCATGCTATAATAATATAATTAAAATTAATTTATTTACAATAACCGATCTACAAATTGGCAGATTCTTGGAAAACAGCAAGCAATTAGAAAACATGCCGTGTGGTCGTGGGAAGAGTGGAATCGTTGTCGTTGGAATTGGCGTTTTAAGAGCTTCCATCGCCTAGTGTCATACATTTTGCCTGAGTGTACCTCTTCAACGTAGATTTTAGTATTCAAATACTTTTTTAAATTATATTTATCACCGATTACTATTGATTGAGCTCCTTTTTGAGAGGGGGTAACCTGACGAATTGGAAGATTACTTTGAATGAAGTTGTTGAGGCGTTCGATCCGGTCGGGGATCGCAGTCAAGTTCAGATAGCAATCTTCACCAACATCTTCATATTCACACCAGCATGTTAGTTTGCTGAAGACACCGTTCTCCCAATCTGAAATGCTTTTGAAAAGTTTTTGGGTAAACTATTGCGTTTAACGTGGACATTATTTTGGCTTAAAAATAAGAAGAAAATGATTTGATAAATTAAATGTATCATAAAATAATTACATTGCAACCTTCCTCATCAACAAATCAGTTTAAAGAAGGATTGAAAAGGAAAACTCCTGACACGACTACCCTGACGTATCGTAATTGTACTTTCCACTTTTTAGCAAAATAATTATTGTATCCCCGGCTGCACAGTTTATGTAGACCATATTCACTAATTCCGGCTGATAAAAATCTAAAGCGATGAGTTTACCGCTCCCTTTAAGGAGGGCGTGAAGCGCTATTGCCGATTTGGAAAATGGAGGAGGCATTATAGCCTATTTGGAAAATCGGATCACGAATTTGTTGCCCAGTCTCCGAACGGCAAGACAAAGTCTCTTGCAAACCGAAATCACAGTGCGGATCTTTCGTATTCCCTCGAGTTTTGCACTTTTGCATCACATTCATCGGGCTCTCGAAGTGATGGTAGCACTGCCGATGATAAAGCTGGGGCAAAGCCGGTTTACCGCAGGTCACTTTGCATTCGTTGCAGTTCTTCCAGTTGTAGCACTTCCTCTGAATGGGGAAAAGATTAAATTTAAATCTTCAAATTGATTGGTTAACTGAAAGTTAAACTTTAAGATATTTTAAAGATATTCCTTTTTTCACTGACATTCATTAGGTTCCCGAACCCTGTTTTGCATTCTTCGTCTGCAAGTGCACCCGGGCTGGCAAGCACGATGAAGAACGCCTTGAGAAGCAGCATCGGACGAGGGACGGCGAGGCAGAGAAAGAGGGAGAAGGGAAGAAGAGGGAGAAGAGAATCGGAGGAGCCAACCGAGCGCCGAGCAGGCAGTCGGGTGAAGTGAGCGAGAATCGTTTTTCCTGAAGAATAAACTTTTTAAAATGAATCTCTCCTGAAAATCGTATTGGTATGAACTTTATAAATTTCTATTTGCACGTAACACAACTTGGTGAAAGGTTGTTTACTTCTCATGTGATGAATGTTTTTTTACTTTTCAAATATTCAAAGGACAGAGTTGTTTTACTTTTTGATTGTTTTCTTTGTGCCACTTGCCCTTCTTCGTCCCTACTCAAAATATAATACAAAAAAGGTTGTTCCGCACGGGATATTTCATGGGCCAAATGCCTACATAGTTTAAATTGTTTGGCAAAACATTCGGCATTCTTTAAAGAATTTAATACTTCGGCCGACAAGGAGCGATCTAAGAAGAACATCAGTTTCTTCCATTGATTGGCATGGTTCGGCTGTGTAATCTGCAAGGCTGATATCATGTCGCGTCCACTCTCGTCGAGAAGGCCGCGGCTACGGTGAGCCCCATAAAAACAAATAGAATGGTAGTGTTTATAAACCAAGAAACAAGAAAAGCAAGTAAGAATCGAAATATTAAGGAGAACATGATGAACGACGATCCTGCGACGAAGTTTCCTTTATTACTTTTTTCTAATATTTTTGCAGATGATAAGAGAAGTAGGATTTAATGTATAACAGTGGAGAGAAATAGATAAACATTCTCCACCATTACACCAAAACCTCTTTTGCACACTATTTCTCCAGCGCATCGCTACTTCCCTCGCACAGCGCTGGTCGTTCATTTTATTCAACAAAGAATGTTCTACGAACTCTCATGTATAAGCATATAAATATTAAGCGATCTT
This sequence comes from Allodiplogaster sudhausi, assembly GCA_945643635.1. Taxonomy (NCBI): domain Eukaryota; kingdom Metazoa; phylum Nematoda; class Chromadorea; order Rhabditida; family Diplogasteridae; genus Allodiplogaster; species Allodiplogaster sudhausi. The sequence goes on along the minus strand of CALZFC010000018.1, from coordinate 5,524,772 downwards.
GCAGATCAGAGTTCATCTTTTGTTGATCTACCCTTTTATTCTGCTTCGCTGAACATGTCTAATTTGTAGCTCACTTTGTTAGGCAATCCCTTTTCCATCTAGATATTTATTTTGTGTATATTCCTCAACGTTAAAGGATTTTACTGTTTTTTTTACATCGCTAAATCAGATCCTCTCACGCCTTATACTCAACCACTGACCATGAGGCAGTGCTACTGATGGCTTCGAGTCAACAAGGCGACCTCGATCAAACTAGGCATCTCACCCGGCCACCGTTTGGAGACGTCTCTCAATTCCCAGTGTGACAATCGATCCGTCATCGCCAGGGGCTGCAGAGCGAGCAGAAGAAGACGGGTCAGGGATAGAATTAGCAGAGCGATGCGGCGGTGTGAGAGGATCCTTGGCCAGGTTGGAGACATGCACAAGTGTGTGAGCAATCAGAGAAAAGAAGGCATAAGTCGCCACGCACATTCCCCCAGGCCTATCACCCGTTGCCAGGCTCATAGTGTCAATGACTAATGCTTATCTAGACTGGAGGACGGGGACAATCTGAGTTTCGCCCGGAGGTCTGAGCTTGGCTTACGCTTGGACATATTGAAAGAGAAGAGGCGAATAAATGAAGAAAAATAAGGCGGGCAGCCAGAGAGAAGTGGCTCCGATAACAGTGAGAACGGAAATACAGCTCATGCCCTCCTGCGATTCGCCAGCATCGCCATTTCTTATGATGTATGTATGAATGTAATTGAGACTTTGGATCTGATCGGAGAAGTACAGAGCGCCTTATTTCCACACAAACATTCACATTAAACTACGATAACACCTTTTTCCAATCAGAAATTTTGTTGAATTGTTTTCATTGCGAACATTGCGTCCACATACATACATTGAAGTGCAGCGACTGCCAGAGTAAGTAGCACGGTGAATGTGAAGAAGGCCACGGCGACCCATTAATATTGATCGCTGAAGTGATAAATAGTGATTTCAAGTAGCATTAGATGATAATATCATTCTCGTTAAGTATCATTTAATTGCGCTTACGGGAAACGTGTCGATTCGCTTCAGATACGGCCGTGGTGCCTTTGTGGGAAAAGACGAACTAAAGCATAATTAGTAAATTTTCAAAGATAATAATTTCCTTTCTTCAATATTCTCTTTTGTGCATCTGTGATTTTACATTACCAAAGGCGTTTTATTATTTTACAGGAGGAATGCAATTTTCCTACTTACTTCACAGAGGCTGCAGAGGCAGTGTGCGGATTGTTGTCAATTTTCGTGACAGCTGTAGACCTGAAAGCTGGCGAACTGTAATTTTGTTTCCGTTCTTCGTTTTTTATTACTAAACAATAGCATTGTTGACGTTGGAAATTGTATGCAAGAATGGCAAAATTTATTTGCTAACATCAAGCACTTCAAAGTTTCTGACAATGTCGTGGTTGGCGAGGCGGTGGCGAAAGTCGTGTTCTCGAGCTGCAATAATATAATTTAAACTATTTTCTTTTTATGTTATTTATTTTATAACCGCTGTTAAAATTTCAGTTGTTTTGTTCTTGGAGAATAGTGAATAATGAAAAGAGGTTGCCCGCCTCTCATAGATTAGATGTTCATTACCTGTTTTCTACGTGTAATAATCTCGTTATGATAGTTTTGAAATTTAGGAAACTAAACAAAATTAATGCTTGTTTTCAAAAAATTTTCCCTTTTAAAATTTTTTTTACTATATCGAAATGATTCTTTCCAATCGAGCTGCCGCTCCATATTGGCTTTCAAATAATATGGACGATGAATAAATTGTCTTCGAAATTGAAGTGCATTTTTATTTCTGTACGAAGTCACACAAAAGAAGGAGAAGTTAGTCGCATTTATGAAGAGAGAAGTCTTCCGATTCTGTAGCAGAGAATCGCAGCGGCTGCCAGAAAAGTGAGCAGAGCGAATGCGAAGAAGACCATGCCAACCCAGAAGAGCTGAGCAGGGAATTTTTCATTCGTGCGGGTTGGAAACCAAATTTTATCTCAGAATTCAAGAAAATATAGATTCTAGTAAAAATAGATGACAACATAACTGTCTTTAAATATTATTTAAGAATCGCTTACCGGAGACTCGTAGATTGGCTTCAGGTGCGGCAGTGATTCTTCTTGTTTAAGAGATGAACTGAAAAAGTAATTAGTGAATTTCTATAAATGTTCTTCTTAATTCGGCTCTCTTTTATGTTACTGCGATTTTAAAAAGTAATTTTAAAAAGTTGCTATATTAAACTTTTGGCATTTCATCTTACTTCTCATCAGGCGCTGAAGAGGAAGTGATCGAATTGCTGTCAATTTCCGTGACGGCTGAAGTCCTAAAAGCTGGGAAAGTATATTTTTGTTTACGTAAATCATTTTCTGTTGCTTAACAATTGCTTTCTTGGCGGGACATGTATGCAAGAATGCAAGAACTTATTTGTTAATTTGCTAACGTCAGGGCCTCCGAAGTTGCTGTGACGGTCGTCGTTGCTGAGCTGCAAATATATAAATTATAGCAGCTCAACTTCTTTTAACTTATTTTTATTTATTCTTTTGTTTTGTAAAATAAAAAAAAGGTGAAAAATATTCCGAATGTCGTTGGAAGAGTGGAAGTCGTAGTCGTTGGAATTGGCGTTTTAAGGGCTTCCATCACCTAGTGTTTCAAAAACAATTGTATGCTCACTTCTTCAAATTACGATTAGAGTGACATACATATGCATGTATGTTCTTTTATTCTATGAATAAGGGATTATCACTTTTTGAGCGAGATCATTCTTTACTAATCTCTGCTAATCTCTTTTAATCTTTCGCAAGAATGAGTTATTTGAACTTTACTTCTGTTGTCCCTCATAATATGGATATTTCTTTTGTAAAAAAAACCTAATTAATATTAGGCATGAGCGCGAATTCAAACGATAATTGTTGACGATAACCTCATGAACGGGAAACCTCTCCGCGCCCGTCTGCGATTCGTTAACACCGCGATTGGGAATGAATTGGTTGAGACGCGCGATCAGGTTGGGGATCGCAGTCAAGTTCAGATAGCAGTCGTCCTCAACCTTCTCATTTCCAGATCCACACAAACATTCTGCTCTGCTGACATTCCTGTTCTTCCACTCTGAAATGTCTTTGAAAAAAAATCTAGGGAAAAGTTGTTTCGATACACTAAAAATATTTTATTTGGTATCAAAAATAGAAGAAAAATGATTGTATAAATCATATATGTAGTTGTACATATCAATGCTACAATTTGCACTGTTTTGCTCCTTGGTTAATGTTCAAATAATCTGCACAGCATTTCAAAAGGATACATTCCTTCTATTTTCCCTTTGTTTTCCGTATCCTCAGTCTAAATATTCTTCCTCTTTTTTTATAATGCAAGTGTGGTCTCATCAAATCATTTTTGGTGTTATAAATTATTATTATTAATAAATTTACATTTCTCCACCCTATGTGTAAGAAAATAGCTAATAAGCTAATTGAGACTTTTTTTTTTAAATTTTCATGACTTTTCAAACTCTAATAAAGGTAGAAAATCCCTTATTCCTCTGCTGTCCGGGGAGAATGGATCCATTTTTGCTCTTGAATATAAATACCGTCTATTTGGCTTCCGCACGAGTTCGAATAAAAATAATCAAAAGTAGAACTAAAGTTCCGAATTTTTTTGGGATTCTTATATTCGCGTGAAGAGCCTGGAGAAAATATCCAATCTCCCGGTAATTGTACCGTCTTAATTTCGTTAAAATTCCCAAGCCCCTGAACGTTTGTTAGTCTAAATTTAAAATATATTTACCCGGGGCAGATTGATCTCTGATAGAGAGGATTCACACTAAACTAACCTAAAAGGCAATGTGGGTCCTGTCGCCATGCGGAATTGCAGCTTTGCCGAAGCTTCAATGCTCCACGAAAATGTGCAAGCACTGCTTGGCCTTAGGAAATCCGCAGTCCACTTTGCATTCGTGGCCATTGTTCCAGTTGTAGCACTTCCTCTGAAGTTTGGAGTAGATCAAATTTAAACGTTAAAATTGACAATGTTATTTGATAAAAGTTTAGGTCGAACAAATAAAGAAATAATTATTTGTCAGCCATCATTTCCGTTTTCTCGCTATTTCTAACACTGAAGGGATACAAGAAACCGGTTTCGCATTCTTCTTCTGCAAATGCACCCAGGCAGAAAAGCATGATGAAGAAGGTCTTGAGGAACGAGGGACGTCCAGGCAGAGAAAGAGAGAAAGAAGGAGAAGTGGAGGAGAGAGAAGGAGAAGGTGAATCGGAGCAGCCAACCGAGCACCGAGCAGGCAGTCGGGTGAAGTGAGCGAGAATCATTTTACCTGAAAAAATTAACTTTTTAAAATGAAGATCTCCTGAAAATCGTATTGGTATGAACATTATAAATTTCTATTTGCACGTAACACAACTTGGTGAAACGTTATCTTTTTCTCATATGATGAATGTTCTTTACTTTCAACGTGCATAAGCCCAATAAAAAAAATTTTCTTTTTGATTGTTTTTTTGTGCCACTTGCCCTTCTCCGTCCCTAATTCAAAATGTAATACAAAACGGGTTGTTACGCACGGGATATTTCATGGGTCAAATGCCTATTTTGAATTGTTAGGCAAAACATCCTTTAAAGAATTATTTAACACTTCGGCCGGCAGGGAGCGATATAAGAAGAGCATCAGTTTCGTCCATTGACTGGCATGGTTCGGCTGTGTAATCTGCACGACTGATTTCACGGCAAGTCCACTCTCGTCGAAAAGGCCGCGGCTCCTTGAGACTTACGGTATCGTGCCCTGTGAAAACAAATAAAAGGTAGTGTTTTTATGACAATAAATAAGAAAAGCATACAAATAGCGAAATATTAAAGAAAACATGATGAACGACCCTGCGATGAAGTTTCGTTCGTGGAACAGTAACGTAGAACAGTGGTGAGAAGCAGGCAAAGATTCTCCACCATTACACTAAATACTCTTGTGCTTTTGAACACTATTTCTCTTCCATCGCTTGTCAGCGGTAATCGTTCATTATATTCGCTAAAGAATGTACGACGAACTCTCGTGTATAAGCATACAAATGTTCAACAATCTTTCATATCAGAGTTCACTTTTGCTGATCTAACGTTCGTCCTCCGTCGATAAGACTGACATTTTCATTAATGAGCATAAATAGCCCGAATGGACTAGCATGAAATTCACTTGACTCCACTAGATTCTCGAGACTGGAGATTTAATTATTTCCTTAAAAACAGAATTTGCTATTAGAATGCATCGGATGCGTAAGGATCATCGTGGTAGGTGTTTTCGTGTTCATTTCTCGTTTAAAGAGAGGCGTAATTCTCGAAAGATAAGTAAATTCAAAAGGCAAAACGCTATCGCACATCAAAATCTAGTTCTCTTAAGACTTATTTTTGCTTTTTATACTTCTTGTGATTTTTTTTTGATGGCACCCTTACCAAGCTCTTGTGTGTGTTTAGAGTCGCATTCCGTGAATCAAAAAATATTCTTAATTATATCCATTAAGTATAAAAATATTAATTTTATTAATCTCGAAATGCCTTTTTCTCAAATGAAACGGACACAAAATGTCTCATCAAGTTCCCGTTTATATCGAGCATTCAAAGAACAACTATGTATCTCACTCAACCTAAATCTATTTCAACTCTCCTGGCCATTTTAGCCTCTCTAATTGTATGTAAGTCATCCCATCTCTCATTGCTTGTGTTTAAATTTTTTTTTTTGGAAATATGTTTACTTTTGCATGAATTGTGATCCGAAAGAGGCTGCCCCAAAGACGGCAAAAATATTTTTTTTTAATTGTGCTGAAACTTGCCGGCCACCCCTGATTGTTAGTAGGAAGGGCGTTACACTAAAAAAAAAGCAGTTTAGAGGTGTTTGTTTCTCGGTCCCCAGTGGTCGTACAGACGAGATATTCAAATAGACTTAAGATTCACGGATCAAAGAATGAAGGCATCCTGGTAGAAGAATATTAGGTATACCAAGGAACTTGCATACAAACTGCCCAGGCCAAAAACCAAATAGCATCAGTGCTTTCTGCGCTCGCACGCGCCAATTCAACCGGGGCAGATTGACCGTTGACAGGGAGGATTCACTCTAATTCTAACCCAAAAAGCAGTCAGCGACAAGGAAGAGCATTTCTGCCGAGCATTCGTTGGGTCCACGAACATGTGCAAGCACTGCTGATTAAAGGGAATGTTCGCAGGACACTTTGCATTCGTAGCCATTCCTCCAGTTGTAGCACATCCTCTGAGGTTAGGAATAGAATTAAAATTGAGTAGATCACATTCAAACATTAAACTTGATAATGTTATTTAATTAAAGTTATGATCGAACAAATAAAGAAATAATTATTTGTCAGCGATCATTTCTTCTTTGTTTTCCGCTATTCCTAACCTTCGAGAACACCAGATCGTTGTTTTCGCATTCTCCGTGTGCAAATGCACCCACGCAGAGGAGCACGATGAAGAAGATCTTGAGATGCAACTTCGGACTGGGGACGGCAAGGCAGGGAAAGAGAGAGAAGGGGAGGAGAGGGAAGGAGAGCAAGAAGGAGAAGAGAATAGCAGGAGCCAACCGAGCACCGAGCAGGCTGTCGGGTAAAGTGATCAAGCCTTTTGTTTTTTTTCAAATGTCTTACTGAACTTTTGAACATTTAAATTTGGAAAAAAGAGATTAATGAAAAAAAATGAAAAAGTGCGTTACTAAAAGATGGAAAAAGTACATTCATACATGGATGATAAAAGAACCCGAGACTTACATATGTTTCGTAGTTGAAATCTTGAAAGTTGTTAATTTTCAGGAATGGATCCATGAGCTCAAAAATAGCTATGATTTGATGCAAATAAAAATTTGATAAACCGAATATAGCTCTTGTCGGATTTGGCACTCGGCCGTGATAGAGGAGACTACTCGCCACTGACGAGCGGAGCTGGACTTGTAATCTTTAAACAGATCCGATCCAAAAATATGCAACACACAGAAAAAAATGTTATGCACAAAAAATGTTATGGAAAAATGTTACGTGGAGATGTTACGCTGAGAAAAACATTTGATGTTTTCGCTCTGGTGAGCGTCGCCTCCTCTTAAGAAAAAAAACGTAACATTTTTTGTAAATACCTGGATGATACGTGGAGCGTTACATTTGGGCATGCACAAAAATGTTATGTTTGGCCGGAAAGGCGGCGAGCGCAGGGAGAGCGCCTCCTCCAAAGAGCGAAGTACCGATCACGTCCGATCTGGCGAGTTAAGCAACGTCGAGCGGCGACACTTAGGGGTTTAGGGGTTCAAACCCACATGTGGTCAACGTTTTCCCAACATGTTTTGCGCGTTTTATTTTACATGAAAAACTACAGTATCCCGTTCAATTGTGCCATCTGAGGTCAGCTGGGTCAACATGCTCCAAATGTTACCTTTATTTTATTTTTATGAGTCAAGTGCGCAAGTGTCTTTCCGACCTTTTTAGCAGAATGAATTAATTGCTCTGTTCCAAAGAGACAGTGATATTGACATACAACTTTAAAAGTTTATCGATCGGCAGAAACTGCAAAATCAACTGTGAAAGAGTCTTGGACACAGTGATTTTTCAATCTCTCTTCATTTCTTGTTTTCTCCCCTTCTCTCGCAATTAGTAACTCTACTTATTTATATCTCTCTCTCTCCCTCTCTCTCTCTGTCTCTCTCTCTTTCTCTCTTTCTCTCCCTCCCCCCTCTCTCTGTATGTATCTCTGTCTCTCACTCCCTCTCTCGGTATGTCTGTCTGTCTGTCTGTCTCTCTTGCTGCCTGTCTATCGCTGTCTCTCTCTCTCTGTCTTTCTGTCTCTCTCTCTCTCTATTTCTTTCTCTCCCTCCCTCTCTCTCTCTATGCATGTCTCTCGTCTGTCTCTCGCTCGGCCTGTCTGGCTGTCTGTCTCTCTCTCTCTCTCTCTCTCTCTCTCTCTCCCTTTTCTCTCTCTCTCTCTCGACAGGTACCAGGACAGGTCTCTCGCTTTTGATGCGAACACTACAAAGAGACCGAAAGGTGACTCTCTCTCTATGTCATTACATTCTGGCCAGAAAGGCGGTTCTAATGAGGTACAGAGAGATGTGTAAAAGTCACGTTGAGCGTTGTTCTTGCACTTACAAGTTTGCGTACAAGAGCGAGGAAGACGCCACCCTGGGACACCTTTAGGTGCCTGTCACCTGTCGTCACGGGGTCGCTGCCAAGGAAAGAGCTGCTTCCTGGAACAACCTTAATGCCCGTCAATCTGCCTCCTGAATGTTCGTCATCTCTGAGAGGGCTCGCATTCAAACACCAATTGAGCGGTTTGATTACACGCACAAAAGCGAGGGATCCAACTTTTGCCACACGGCCAACTCCTGACATCACGAACAGTGTTCACATATATGTTCTCAGAACTCGGATGAGGTTCAGAATTACTTTTATACAACATTAAATAGCTCAAAAGAACCGCCTTTTACTGTAGAACAATGTAGGATAGAGAGAGACGCAACATAGGTCACGTTGAGCAGTAAAACTCTCGAAAAACCTTTTGGCTCTTACAACTAAATTGGCACAGATGGATAGACCGAGTTCGTAGAGTTAGTTCTCTCTCTCTCTCTCTTACTCTGTCTCTTTCCTCTTTCTGTCTCTCTCTCTCCATTCTCTTCTCAACGTTCTCTATGGGCACCGCCCTTTTCATCTGGATAAGTTCTTCAACATTCAGATCGCGGGGGCGGGTAGTGGGGTGGTTGTGGTTTGGGTGCGTGGAGCGCGGGGTGGTGGTTCGGGTCCGGGCGGGAGCAAAAATTTCAGTTCTAATTCCAGATACAACGACGACGACGCCAACACGACTCTACAAACCAGGTTAGCCAGTTTTTCAACTTTTGCAGTTTTTGTATTACTTGTAGGATAACGATATGTATGCTTTTAGCTCATTTTCGGACTTTTCTAATTTATTAGACTGTTTTTCAAGCATTTTTCATGTTATATGCCCTTGCGGGTGGCTTCTGCTGCTCTCACGTTCTTAAGCATATTTTGTTTAGTGTAATAAAGGGTTTTGTATAATAAATATGCTTAAAAGTATAATAAATATGCCTAAAAACCAGTGTTTCCAGCTGCATTTTATCTGTGAGCGGATATAAAGATGTGAAGGGGCGTGGCTTAAGAGCAAGTGCTCCCCGCCGAGGGCAAACGTAACATTTTTGTTAAACCCTGCATGTTACGTCGCGCGTAACATTTCGGGTTGCGCATTAAATGTAACGTCCAGAGCTACATGAGATGTTCCGGTGCATTTCAATAACATTATTGTTATGTTCCAATGTTACGCTCCACGTAACATCCTTCTCTGTGTGAAGCATGACAGAATTTGATTTTTTGGATAAAAGTTGGTTGTAAGCTTATAACGTGATCGTCAAACGGGTTATATCAGTTTCGTTTTCTTAATGTCTCTCCCTCTCACTTTCTTTCTCATTCAATTCGTCCCCATTTCTCTCTATATCTCTACTTTTGCTTCTTTATGTATTACATATTATACCAACTCAACCCACCCTTTTCAGGCACTCATCATCATTCCCCCATTCTTGCTCTCTCTATCTCTCTCTCTCTCTCTCTTCCTCTCAGTCGTCCGGTTTCCGCTACCGGCGATCACTGTACGGAGACTACTCGCCGCTTATCAAGCAAAAGGGCCAAGTACGGGCAATATTTCAGTTTCTTCTTGAATCATGCTTTTGGCAACAGCTACGACCTTCAGGTAATGGGCATCCGTTGAAAGAAAAACACATCTGAAACTTGGCAAATCCCATCAATCAATTCTTGCGCACCGATTGACATTGTAGGAGAAGAGGTTTCAACTTGTGCTCGTACTTATTTCATTTAATCCTAAGTTCAGTTACTTCCAAGATCAAGAACCTCGAGCTCTTCACACACTAATGCAATATAAATCGATTTACTTATTTACTCGTACACAAATAAATAGATGTGATAACACTAACATTTATAATAAGGCGTATGTATTATGCAAAATCAGCACTTTCATGTACAGTTCTTTTGCTGTAAGATCTAAACTATGTAGGTATCAAAGTTTGATTTCGAAACAGCTCTTTTAAATGCAAACGATGTAAATTGTGAAGTACTGCTTGGATATCAACGGTTTTTGTTTCATAAGCTTCCAACCAAACCCCAATGCCTTGTCTCGACAAATAAGCACATAAAGTAACACGTTTAATTTTCTCTTATGGAGAGGAGAGAATAATTCGGACTGCGTAGAAGAAACGACAAATGACAGCCAGAGAAAAGTTCACGGTGAATGCGCAGAGAACAACGGCAAAAACCAGAAGAACTGGAAAGGAAATTGTCAATTTTAACTTCGTAAAAGGACTTTAAACAAATATCGCCTTCTGTTGTATTAAGATAACTTTGTAGAAAATCGATTACATATGTTTTCTAAATAGTTATTCTTACCGGAGACGTGGTGATAGACGCCAAATAGGGCAGTTCTTCAGTTTGGGGAATAGTCTCGCTAAAATGTCAAATGTTTTAATAATAAAATAGAAAATTAATCTGTTTATTTTTACTATAATCGCTGGAACTTTCCAACTAACTTCTTAGTGGCTGCAGAATCGCCTAAGGAAGTCGGGGCCATTGAGCTGAAAGTTGAAGCAATAACGTTGCAGACAACTAGGTTGTCCAAAAAATCCAACTTGATCTTATGTCGTGTCACTCTTAAATACTTTTACCAATAAGAAAAATTTTACAATTATAACATGAAAAATCTGTCAATATCAATTACAATTCATATTTTACAGTATATTGGAATATGACAAGCATTTAACTGTATTATAAATGAGACTGCAGAACATATTTGCTAACGTCAAGGCTTCCGAAGTCGTTGTCGGTGTCGTGGTTGGCGTGGTTGTAGAGGAAATCGTCGTTGTCACGCTATAATAATATGTATAATTTAAAATCATTTCTTTTAATTTAACTTAATTAATAACCGCTGTACAAATTTCAGATGTGTAGTTTTTGTAAAATAGGAAACAGTGAGAAAGCATGGGAAGAGTGGAAGTCGCGGTCGTTGGAATTGGCTTTTTAAGCGCTTCCATCGCCTAATGTCACAAATTGTGATAGAGTTTACATCTTCAACGTTGATATTAAAATTCCTTTTTTTTTTTAAATTATATGTGTCTTCGATCACTATTGTCCCTTTGGAGTGGCGGGATAACCTCATAAACTGGAATATTCATTCTGTCCTTAAATTTGCGATTTTGAATGAAGTGGTCGCAGCCAGGTTCAGATAGCAGTCATCATCAAGATCTGCTTTTTCTCCACAATAACACGATAGTCTGTTGAAGGTGCCGTTCATCGACTCTGAAACGTGTTGGAAAAAAATTGGAGGCAAACACTAAAATGGCCATTATTTTGGTTTTAAAATTATAAGAAAAATGATCTTTAGATTACATATGTACTTACATAGAATGTAGTTATACATATTAATGTTACGGCCTTCTGGCGTCCCAACAAATTATAGACGAGTCATGGAAATATAGGAGTAGTTCGGAGACTCTAATTTATGCTACTTCCACGGACATACAAAAGAACAGAGCCATCTAGATAGCTCATACCGCCAAGAGACCCTGCATATACATACATACATATATAGGTTGCCCAGTGCCCTGGCTATTTCAAATAACCAGTTAGGGTCGGAATTTTTAAGGACAATTTTGGAACCCTCACCCTCAAACCCTTTGGGTCCCTCTATGGCCCCCTAACACAAGTCCGGCTTATTGTTACCACTATGACACCTAATGTCCCCATTCTCCGTGGACACGCAGGCCCATTATTGAACAAAAATTCAAAAGTACTAATTTGAATAAATTTACATATTTCCACCCTAAGCGTAAAAAATAGCTAATTAGCTAATTGAGTTACTGACAAATTTTCATGACTTCTCAAACTCTAATAAAAGTAGAAAAACCCTTATTCCATTGCGTTCCGGAGAAAATGGCTCCTTTTTTGCTCTTGAATTTAAATACCGTCTATTTGGCTTCCGCCCGAGGTCGAATAACAATAATCAAAAGTAGTACTAAGAGTTCCCACTTTGTTTCGGTTTCTTATATTCGCGTGGACAGCCTGAAGAAAATATCCATTCTCCCGGAAAGCAGCCGCGCGATTAATCTTACGTTGTGTCAATGACATGTCGTCGACAAACAGTCACGACCGTTTTTGGTCATGCCCATGTCACTGACACTGGTCTTGACCAGTATTTTGCAATATCTGGAGATCTGGTGCCTAGCCCTTTGATTATCGCAAATTGAAAATTCAAACTTAACTATCATAACTTGATGAATATCCTCAAATCCGTTATAAGAATACAACAATGCGTTTGGGTGAAAGCGGCCTATTGGTGAGTGGGTGAATATTACTATTTGCCAAAGCATCCTGTACAAAACGCTATTAAAAATTACTGTATAAAGTGGACATTCGGTCATGCATTCAGTCGAAATGGTGAATTTGGTCATGACCCACAGTCATATCCATGAGCGTGTCGCTCTGCATCTCTCACAAATCTGTACTATCTCGCTTTGGTCATGACCATGGGTGGCGGCCGAGTGGACATGACCACCAAATTATTACTCTGCGGTCATGACCGTGTCAATGACACATGCTGGACAGGTCGCGACCCATGTGTATTAAGATAGGCGGTTTCGTTTTCTGTCATTGACCGGTGTCAATGACATTCAAATTGGTCGTGACTGTTTGTCGACGACGTGTCATTGACACAACGTAAGATTAATCGCGCGGCTGGTCCAAGTTATAAAGCACGTATAACATAACTTGTTAACAGCAGTTTAGCTCGGGAAAGTGTGAGGTATTTTATCTGCTTATTTTCTAAATAAAAATGGAGGTACTCACCAGGGAGAAGAAGAGTCGATGAGGAATCGAACTCACGACATAAAAAAGTTTCATTCAGACAGTTTATCCACTGCACCACAACTACACAGTTTTAACGTCCTTGCCTGAATTATACATATGTTCATCGTTCTATGATGGTGAAAATTTGTGGTCAAATTATCGAATTTGAAAAGTTATAAAAAAATTATATATATACATATATCAGCTTATTCCGAAACATAAAATTCCAAGAGCTTAAAGCCATAAATTTTATTTTTTCGATCATAGATTTCTGATCATTTGGTTTTCAGAAACAAAGAAGCCGCAGAATTCCCAACAGCTTTTGGACCATATACGAGCCGTCCTTTCGTCGCTAAGCGTCGCCGTGGATCACGCATAGTTCTCTATCAACTGAAATGCAATGAAAGCGCGCAGTCGCTCGCCGAGCACAGATGGCGGGTGGCGAGGCATTCAAGTGGCTCCTGCTTCTTCTTCTTCTTCATCATCTTCTTTTCCACACAAACTCCGTCGGTTTTTCTTACTTCGATGACACAAAATATGCAAATATACGTTTGTTGAATTCGTTCATGGTTGAAATTATCATCAGTGAACTCGCAGTGATATAGAATTATCAGATGTCATGCGAGTATGAAGTCTTGGAGTCGACCGATCTAACTACATCTTTATTCCAGCCATTTAGACATATTTCTGATCAATCTTATAATCGAGCACAAATTCTAGCAATAAGAGGGCCGATCCATATAGGAGAGAAGAGAGCTCTGAAGCCAGACGGCCGTTGATGCAAGTGAGGACATATTAGCCAGAGAGTGAGTGAGAGAGAGAGAGAGACCGAGAGACCCGCTACATAAGAGTATTAGAGAAAGAGTGTGTTCGAAGAGAATATGCAGGAAGACGACGAGAGAAATGAGTGGGCGCATCCTTTTCCCTTTGAAAACATCGATGCTTCCTTGTCAATGCGTCACAACTCCGCGGAAAAAAGAAAGAAGGACACCCTGTTCAATGCATCATGCATTGAACAGCGCCTCATGCATGATGCCCTCGCTCTTGTCAAACTGTTCGCTCGTAAACAGCGATTCTGCAAGTTCTACCACTTATGGCAGCATACATCTGCCGCGTTTAGAATCTACTGATACGCCAACGATGGTTTGTTTCAGTATTAGTCGCAAGAATTAAAGTTTTGTTTTCATATTATAAAAAAAATTCTATTTGTGAGCTACATATCTGTAGTACAAATTTGAATGCTGCAAGCAACAATAACGAATTTACACTTATCCTTCCAGTCACTCAATCTCTCGGCCTAAAGAGATAGTCGCCACTTCTGCAACAAGTTACAGGTTTACTGGAGGTTTCCTTTGTGAGGAAGTGGGATGACAAGGCAATTATTCTTGGATTGAAGTCAGCTCAAAATGCTTTTCGAGTGATTAGAGAACGGCGAATTTGATTTAACGACCAATTGTAAGACTGATTGTGAGAGTCGACATTTCGCATTTACCCTAACTTTATTCGTGAATGCGTCTTTTTCAGAAAGCGCAAATAGAGATAAAACAATTAAAGTTTGAAACAGCAGCTTAATCAACTTCTTTTTTTATAGGATCAAAGGAAAAAATGTTCCTCTTATCTTTTGAGAAAATTTCAGCCTTCAACCACAATGAATAAAGCAGAAGCTTAAAGGAACGTGATTGGTCACACTTTTATTTCAACATGTGGAACTTTATCAGGTGAGTTCCTACTCTAGAATATTAGAATATGATCTTTTGTTTGTTTGCTATTTTTCACTCTCTCTTAGAAAATACTTGCACATATTTATGCAGCTGTTTGGCCAATATTTTCCTTGACAAACAATTATTTTACTGTCATTTTCAGTAGCTCGCCATTGTTCTCATAGTATGCGCCGCAGTAGTCATGTGCAAGCGGCAGAACATGACGATGGGAGAACTCGCTCAGACGCCTGGCTCAACAGAAAAAACTTCCATCAGACAAAAAGTTCCAACGCTTCCGCATATGTTCATCTGTTCCTCTTCCAACCTCTGGAAATGCCGAGGAAGAATCGACAACTGAAGAAACGAAATTCCCAATCTTCCTTCCTTGAAGACGCCCAATCACCTAGATATTCATTCGAGCGAATGGTGAACTGACGTGCTAGATTCTGAAAACAACTGAAAACACTCTCCACATTCCTCTCTCTGAACAGCCCAACCTTAATATGCCTTCTCTCATGTCGGCATGGACATTATAGGCACACATGGATTCCTTCCTTTCGTGCATTTATGTTTCATTCCTTCAGAATTATCTTTGAACTAGGCAATGTGTTCTTCTTTTCATTTGCCATGAATTCTAGTTTTTCTTGGCTTAATTACCCAAAAGAGTATAAAACAGTCTCTGAAATTCAAATGAAACAATTAATATAACATCATCCAACTTCTACTTGGCGCTGCCTTTTGGATGCTGCTTAATGCCAAGCCATGTAATACATACATATATACATACATATGTACTTCGAAGAAGCCTATCAACTTTATCCGAATAGACCGCTCTCACAACCTCGTACGAAATGAAAAAGTTTGTTTATTATATCACTTAAAGGAGCTGTACATGGAGATTACAATGTCATATAATTTTGAGCCTGAGAGAACCAGGCTAGCTTAAAACATAGCTGTGCAAATTAACAACACATAAAATTTCTTTGATGCTGAGAACACGCCTTTGATCTATAGTTCATACTCTGCGATTTAGTAGATGACGTCAGCATTGTCCGCTCTGCTTGTCTGACTATCTCTCACTCTCTCAATCAGAAAGAAGGTGAAAACTAGGTGCGATGCGGCAAGCCACGCTTGAGATTCGAGGGAAGAGAAGAGAGGCAGAGAGAAAAAGACTCATAAAGTCTAGTTTGTAGTGATGGATACTGTGCTAGCATACCGCCAAAACTTTTTGCAATATCATGCGCGAATTCAAACGTTAATTCTCCACAAGCAGGTTCTAAACTCCATGGATAGTTCCTTTAAAATTGAAGGGGGATGAATTTGGAAGAGAGGAAGAGCATGAAAGACGGTGAACGATAAAGGAATCAATCATCTTTTGCGAAATGCCACCATATTTACAGTCGCGCTCATAAAAACTCGTAATTCATGTCTTTTGGACATAGCTTTTTTTAACTTGAAAGAATTTTAGTAACGTTTTCACGGTCTCCCATCTTTAAAAAAAGTTATATACAAAAACACTTGAATTCCGTGTCTGTACATGAGCACATGTATAACGACAACAGGTTTGTAGACAAAACAGTTCATCCATATTTTTTTTAATAATCTGGTATAATCGTATGTGCAATATGTGGAATAAATTTGCTGAAATAATTTCATAGTTTTAGGACATTTTATTGTCATGCTTAACTGCTCGGAAGTGACGAAGGCAACAAGTGCTCCTTCGTAAAAAAATTGTTCTTTTCTGTCTACCGTCTCTCGTGTTCAGTTGACATATTTGGTCGAAAACAGAACACTATTCTGAGGCAGAGACACAGCCAGTGAGCGGTGTATACGAGACATCTTGTGAATGCGAAAAGACAAAGGAATCGCTGAGAGCGAATAGGCAGTTAGACAGAGGGAAAGAAAAAGCAAGGGGAGAAAGTACAGTGAGATGGAAAGATAGTGAGAGATCCAGTCAGACATAGAGAGAGAGAGAGATAATGATGGAGAGTAACCGGCCCCTTCCTGCCGTGGCTCACTCACACATCGATTGCAGCAACCAGGATTGCTCGCATCCCCCTCTCAACACGAGCGGAGGAGCCATGCTGCATTCGTTTTCTGGTTCGTTGATAATTCATCCAATTTTAAAATAAAAATTTGTCTGATAAAAAATCGTCCATTTTTTTTTAAAAGAAAACAATGATAACTCGTCTAATTATTCGCTTTTTATTTATTAAAAAAGAGATATTGTAATCACGGCGCAAAAAAGCTTTCAATGTTGAATTTTATGCAAAGAATGCTTTTATACTTTTCCGTTATTTGCCAATTGCTATTATTACATGGTCTTTATTCCTTCTTCTTCTTCGTATCTTAAATTTATGTTTTGCAGTTCGCTCATAGACAGCGACTCCTTCACATTCACTGGCAGCATACATCTGCTGACAACATTTCGAGCATTTCGAGCATGGAATGTGATTTTAGACAGCAAATTACCATTCAAATCAAGTAAGTAATTCCTGTCTCGTTTTTATAAGATCTTTTAAAGTCCATTGAAAAATGCCTTTTAGCGCGGAAATAAAAGTTTTATGACTTTGTCCATGTATTTCAGGAATGACATCTGACTCCAATTCGGGGGATTACAATTACTACGCTATCAAGAGTTGAAGAACGAAAATGGAAGGACTAAGACAGAAGGGGTGCATATCTTCTTCTCGTTGTGGATTCTCGTTCGACTAGTCGGCAACAACTTCTAAGAGATAAGTTTTTTTAAGACATACAATGTACTACCGACAAGACGCAAGACGAAATAGAACCTTCGTCAATCTAACACGCACGTCACCTCGATTATACATACCATGATGTTTTAAGGTTGGAAACCGGTCTCACTGCTGGCAAATGCTCACTAGGCCTACCTCGTGAGCAAGACGGCATGCATGATGTAGCCCTTGTCAATGCACACACATTGAACAGGGCGTCGTTTTTCTTCTTCTTTTTCTTTCCGCAGTCATGACGCATTAACAAGGAGGCATCAATGTGTTTATGGAAAAAGAATGCGCCCACTCATTTCTCTCGTCGTCTTCCTGCATATTCTCGTCGAACACTTTTTCTCTAATGCTCTTATGCAGGGTCACTCTCTCTCTCTCTCTCTCTCGCTCTTTCTCTCTCACTCTCTGGCCAATATGCCCTCTCTCGCATCAATGATCATCTAATAAAAAATGGCCGTCTTGCTTCAGAGCTCTCTTCGGCCCTTTTTGAATTTGTAGTCTATTATAATATTCATCAGACAACTTTGAAATGTGTCTAAATGACTGGAATAAAGATGTATCTTGACATTTTAATGTTTTCGTTCTAATACATGTTTACTGAAAGAAAGTAGGGCAAACTTATTAAGAAAATTTTAATTTCTTTCTATTCAATGCACAAACAATCTCCGATCTACTTCGCTTTCATTGCAAAAAGAACCTTCCTTGGAGGTATGGGGAATTGAACCCCAGCCCTCTCGCATGCTAAGCGAGCGCTCTACCACTGAGCTATACCCCCATGTGAATCTGGCCGGGGTGATGAGGGTGGAAATTAACTTTCCTCTATCATTGGCCCTGCATTTGCCAAGCGTATAGCCGGTTTTAAGAGCACCGTTCAAGCATTTTCGCGTCGAAAGTGACACCTAAATGAGAGAGACAGGGCCGATTTGGTACAAGGAAGGCGGAGAAAAAAGGGAACGGTAAAAAAATGTAGCGAAATTCAGAATTGAACAAGAACAGAACGCTGACCTTTATTTCTATAAGAGATTCTTACATGTACAGTATTCCATCCCAGTTGACAGAATCCCCGCAAATCTCGACTGCGCGAAGAAATCGAACTTTGCATGACATTCTGGAAAGGCCCTAAAGCATAATCCGATATCAGAAGGATAGCAAAATAATACGGAAACTTTTTTCTGCTCAGGGCCCTTAATATTTTCAAAGTCAACTTTTTACGATTGCTATCTGCATATGTAGATCGTCTCTAATGAGCAAATTTATATTTAAGATCGCTCTTTCACGGGATAACATGACTAAAATGGCGATGTAATAAACCATGCCAAGATATCGGAAGGAAAGAACAGCTTCCTGTGCTTTCAACAAAAATTACTTTTGACATTCTTTTTATTGGTCCTCCATTTAGAGCGCTTAAAAACACTTTTTTCATTGGATTGGAGATTCCATGCGAAAAGTCGAGGAATGAACGATTAATCTTTACTTGTGTAATTCACCGACACAGGAAAACAAACAAACAAACGGAAAGTGCGAAAGGATTAGTAGTAGAAAGCGCGGTAGCTATATATTTTTCTCCTTCTCTTTTAATTCATATGATCTGTTTAGTTTGGAAAAATGAACGGCAAATATGCCCTAGCGAGGTCTATCTAGAGAACTGCTAATTGCTCTAGCTGTCGTAGTTGATAACACAGAATAGCTGCTGTGAATTGACTATGGTGAAGACAACACTAATTAGAATAGCAGACGTTACTTCATTCGCACCTATTTCACCGATCAACGATATTAATTAGAACTATTTTAGCAGCTCTTGAAACACGTCGCACTTGCTCTCTCCTAGCAATATGACTGAGATGGGCAGGTTACAATTTATTTCCCATAGTTCTCAACTCTCCAGCACGAAGACGTTCATTACTGCTCTCTGGCTCACCCGTTCTGAAGGAAGAATTAGATTGAGGGAAGACTTCACATCAGGTATTATTCATTTAAATTGTCAATTAAGTTTTATTAGTTTATCAATTGTATCCAATTATAGGCAACCTCTCGCAATAAATTGCTATACATTTCTGCAAGACATCATTCATTTATAGATCCTTTAGGAAAAAAACCTCAATTCTATCTCTCACTGTAGAAGTTATATCAATCGCACCTTAATTTTATTACCGAAAAGTACCTTAATCTACTATTTCTTATATCCCATGGCTAAGGGGAATCTGTTTAAAGCTGAATCGCCCGGTGCGAAGCCTATCATCGTAGTCTCTGTAACTATTCTTTTCATTGCCTTAAATAGTTTACCTCGTTCCCTCAGGGGTCTTAAGCTGCATATATGTGCGGTTTAGAGGTCTTGACTATTACTCTCCCAACGCAAATACTCTCAGCTCGCTATCACATAGAACCGGCTTACCGAAAGCTGTCTCCTTATAACATTAATTTCATTCAAACATTGACCCGTTCCCTCATGGGGTTCCTCAACAGTTCGGGGAATAAGTCTTAGCCATTTCTCCATGGTGCATGGAAAAAGAGTGATTTATTAATTACACTTATTCAGTTACAACGAAAATGACGAAGAAGATGACAACGAAAGTGACGAAGACGATGAGAATGAAGAAGGAGGAGAAAATCTTGAAGGCAGAGATTGATCGTCTTAAAAAGAGGTTATTTACTATATTTGAAACTAAATAGCAATTTACTATCGTTAAAAAATGCTCCTTCAGAGACAGCGCAATAACTGTATTAGAAAAATATTGTATTATATGCAGATGAAAAAATAATCTCCATGTTATTCTTCATAAGTTTATTTTAATTTGTTATTTTGCATATAAAATGTTCACACATTCCATGAGCTTGTCCAATGTACTTATTGTATTACAATGGGCTATATTATTTTTCAACTCTGCTAATTTTAGGTTGCGAGAAATTCGCATTCGCTTGGTGGAACTTAGGCAAGAGACGGAGGAACTTGAGGCTGAGCTCGCAGCAAGCAAAAGAAACAGACGGTTCTTAATTTTTTTAATTTAAAATAAGATATTATATTTTTTCTCCTTTTCTTTAAAAAAATATCTGCGTTTGGTCGATACGTTGCGACACGATTTATTAACTTTCTCTCGTTTTTCGCAGCTCGGCATCGCTTGGTGCATCTGGGCTGGAACCCTCATGAATGCCCCGATGACGCGAAGAAGGAGGTCTGGCTCGGGGTCAAGAAGTTCTTCAAGTTCTGTATCACGAATTGTTTTCATGTCAATGATGCTGTGAATTATACGATCTATGAGCATGTTTCCCTCGGCTACTATCTTGTTTGCCACATGCGCATAGCCGTATCTTACAGTCGCACAGTTTCATGTAGTTTTTTTTATATCGCCTGTTTCTTTGCCAGCATTCTCTCTTGAATTTCAGCTTTCATGATATTGTTGTCATGTCGGTGTAATTATCCATGTTCGATAATGAGGTCATGTAATAAAGCGTTATCATTAAAACTCGGTGACTACTTGCTGAAGTATTCGAAAAGAAAGACAAAGAGAATAAATAGCGGAAAAGCCGTGATATTTGCGGTGTCATTTGAATTGGTCATGAACAGTAATCATGTACTTCTAGAGGGATGACAAAGCTAATAAATTTCTCGAATTAGACAAGCTTGAGGAATGAGGCTTTCCTCGTCTTTTCGCATAGCATCTCTTTTTTTTTAAATAAAACGATAGAGAAGAGCGAACAGGAGAAGAGAAAGGAGGCCAGATAAGAGACAAACGCTTGACGTAGAGAAAGAGTGTGCGACTAGAAGACACGACGAGAGAAATGAGTGTGTGCATCCTTTTCCCGTGAACACATTGATGCGTCCTGGTCAATTCATTCTACAGATTTACCATTTACGGCAGGCAGCATACATCTGTCACGTGTATTATCTATGGAACGCCAAGGATATTATTTCGGTTGGTTTGTTTTGCCGTGCCGAATTAAGTTTTTTTTCCGTTTTATAAATAATTTTATTTATGAAAAAGTTTTAGTAATTTGAATGCTGCTAGCAACTACATATTACTCCATTATAATATGCCCCTTCCTCGCCCTCAATCGCTCGGACATCGAACCGAGCACAGCGACATCACCTATCCAGTTCTCCATGATTTCTCAATCCCCATGGAGTGTTGGATAAAGACTCGTTGGCATGATTAAGAGATCGTTGAAGAACTGTTGGACGCCGCACAAGCCAGTCGAAATATCGTTCTTTCTTCACTTCGTGTATTTATGTTTTATTCCTTCAGTTCTCTCTTTTGAAATAGGCGATATGTTCTTCTTTACAATTTCCTTTTACTTCTCGTTGATATTCCTCAATTTTACACAACCGACTTTAAAGCTCCTTTAAAGAACTGTGGCGAAAGTAACAACAAATATACGATTAATTTGACATTTTCTCGAAACTCGTCATTCTTTTCTTTCCTTAACGGCTCAATCTCAATGGCAAAGTCGGCCAAGATAAGATATTGTACAACGTTCAATCTATTTCAAGAAACCGTCTTCCCAATGTTTTATTTGAAAGAAGTGAAAATGTCTTGTCTAAGAGGAGACATATGACGTCAGATGAAATGAGATCTGAAGTGCCTTCCTTCCGTCGCTAGGCGTCGCTGTGGAACAACACGCATAACTGTCATCAACTGAACAGCGCTGAAGTCGCACGTGTAGTCGAACGATGGGCAGTGATGGCGTATAACGACGCATTCATGTGGCTCCTGCTTCTTCTTCTTCATCATCTTCCTCTCCACACAAACTCCGTCGGTTTATCTTACTGCGATGACACAAAATATATACAGAAAGTATACGTTTGGCTGAACTCGTTCGCTCTTACCATCCGTGGATTCGAAGCGATGTTAGTTATATTTGAATAAAAAATATTTAACATAATCAAAGATGTCATGCGAGTATGAATCCTTGGAGTCGACCGATCTAAGTCCAAGGCTCGCGCTGCTCCGGGAATATCAGTGCTACAGGAGTGCACAATGAAATGCGACCAGGTTCGGCTATCAACACATAAATATTCAAACATATGTATGAAAATAGATAATATTCATTTTATCTGCATGTTAAATAGAGTCTTGGTAAAACATTCCGGCAGTCGCACAACTGTGAGGCGGTTGCCTTTGACGGCGCACAATGCGCCCTCCTCGGAAGCTTCTTCAACAACTCTTGCCGGGCTCAGCCGCTCTACTTCAAGCCAAAAACATGCACCATCACGGAAAACGCCACCACGGATGAGACCACGACGACCACAAAAACGGCTGAACAGACCACAACCGTCACAAACACCACGAATGCAAAGACAACGACAACAAGAGGTTGTACGTGGCCTCTCTAACGATAGAGTTTTTTTTCTATTATTTTAATTCTAAACATGATTATTATTATACAGCGGTAACATGCATAGCATGCGTGAAATTTTTCGTGCCTCAAAAATTCTCCATTTTATTGGCACCAAATTGGCGAAGTGACTCTTCGGATTTCATGACACTGCGTTAATTTGGCCTGGCGCTCGGGACATTTCAATGCTCGATTGTGGTGAAACGCGAGAGCCTGAATCTAAATATGCAAACCAAAGCGACGTGCGTGCTTCGTGAAAATGATCCCAGCCAAGGAATTCCATAATTTATGGATCTGCATGTATGTAGGTGGTTGTACGCGTCCATCGACGATTCCGTGCACGATGTCATATTGTCAGCCAGAAGCGCCCACGTTCACCGAAGCAATGATACAGCTGTACTACAAAAGGAGAACAGAACATCTATCTACAGTCGAAGGTGCAAGATCCCCAACAGGGTTGAAGTTTTTATGTTGTTTAAAAAAATATATATATATATATTTTTTTTTTTGGCTCGACCTAAACAACTTTTCCGGCTATTCTTTCGGACTCCCTCTTCTCTTCCTCCCGCAAAAAGTCAACGTTATATTTTCTAATTTCTCAATTCGGCTATCTACAAATTTTTATTATAATAGGCATTTCTGCAATTTTTTATGACTTTCTTTCACGGCTTTTCCAGCGTTATATTTCTTCATGTAAGAAGCACGAAACATAGCATATTTACATTATTCTGACTTTCGTAGTCATTTTCTCTCCAGAAGATATGAAACATCGTTGCTTTCCTTGAGCTCGACTTCACCATTTCCTCAATCAGCACCTTCCTTTGCAATGCGACCACTGGAGAGTCTTTCATGAGTTTTTCCGATCAGGCTTTCCAAGGAGATCAGATTGATGTTTTCGACAGATGCATCCCAAATGGCCCTTGAGTGAGGATGATTACAAACAATTAAAAAGAGACGTTAAAGAAATTAACCAGGGAATAACTTCTTTTTCACTCACCGCGCTATCCTCGCGAACATAGATAAATGCCGTCAATTTGGCTTCCGGCCCGAGATCGAATAAAAGAAGGAAAACTAGTAAGAATTCGCGAACAAATCTGGCAAAAAAGTTAATTTCTCGTATTAGCTGTGATTTTTTTACTTTCTTTCGATCTCGGGCTGGAAGCCACATAGACAGCATTTCTATTCACAAGGATAGCACGAAGAAAGGATCCCTTCTGATCCACCGGAAAGCAGGGAAACAAGTGTTTACATTGAGACTCGGGATAATTTAGACATTGGAAGCCTGTCTTGAGATGTAATTATCTTTCTCTTTTTGGAAATTAGCCTCAATTATCAACTCCAGACCTGCACCCTAAAACTGCGAAATGCGAATGTTTATCCGACCTGCATTCTTTCCCTGCACTGTCATCTCTGCCGTAGAACAAATAAAGTCTCCCAAGACACATGTAAACAATCAATATTGTCAAACGATTTCCAAAAACCCTTATTGTTAGAAGCGCTATTGGAACTTTGTACAGAGTAAACCCTTACTCCGAAATCATCAATATGTTTTAATTCAAATAAAGTCTTATTGTTGTCCGAGAAAGGTGCACATTTGCAAATGTGTTGACATTGACAGCGACACATTTAATTGTCTTCATTGACCGCAGAACATGACTGTAGAGAAAATAATGACAAACCGCGGTGATCTATTTGAGATTAGTTGGGAATATGCACGTAATTATCTTAATTCCAGTTATGCACATTTGCGCAGAAATGTACACGTAATTTTGACCAATTTTTTAGATTAGTTCAGCACATGCTATACTCTCGGCTATCCCGTAATGTCTTAGACTTGGCATATTCAGGCAGCAATAGGCGATGAGTCATCGATTAGTCATACATCACTGATCACACATCACTCTCATAGATCACTGATCACTCTTTAGCATCGGAACGTGTTTACAGGGTTAGAGAGGGCAAAGTCCAGCAGCCGTAGCTATTTTTAGACTCGCTCACTAATCAGCCCATCAACGAAATAAGAGGAGAACCAAGGCATAATACATGTGACGTCATTTTAATTTGAATAAGGGAAATAGCTTGTGCCTAGGAGAGAACAACATCATTCTTTACTTTTCACTCACGTTGACTTGTCGCGTATTAAAGTGTTCCGCTCTCCGCATAGAGCTAACCATTTTTACAGATATCTTCTCTTATGTCTATCTATTCTATTTGTTAAATGAAAATCAGTCAGGAATATTATCGACGATTTCGGTTGCATTCAAAAGACAGTCGTTTTGGTTTCAGCAAATTCTTTATTCACATGGCAATTATTGTTCAAATTAAATGTATACAAATCGCGACTGTTCAACCTATTCCAGTTGGTTGTTTTATTCAGATAACATCTGCATACGATGCTCGATCGCCTACTCAAAGAGATGTTCAGTGGAAACAACAATACTGAACATCGAGTCAACCCACAGCTTACGGAACTGAAGCTGACTCCACAAATCCGTTCTTCCACGTCTGACCCTGCCTCACCATATGTACCCGATAATATAATCAGGCTGCAGCAATCACTTTACAGAATAGAGACCACCTTGGCTGGAATTCTCGTAAAGGAAGAATCGAATCAGTCTTACCAATGGATTAGTTCCCGCGGATCAACGCGAAGAATTTTTGACTCGAAATGTCTTCTGCAATTATTGCGAGCGGAACATCAAACCTTGCATTGCCATTCCATGCAAAATGGAATGCATCATCGGTAGAAGTCTACAACAGTGCACATCACTCAAAAATTCAACAAATTCCCGTCACCGAAACATCATCCCTATTCTTGATCTTGATCCTTAAGAACATTCTTATTTCTTAGATGTAGTAACTTCTCCAATGATATGTACCTCAAATATTTTCATTGTTTTATTAATCGGTTCATATGTTATAAATAATTCTATCAGATTCATAAGTAATAATTCTATCAGATTCGTAGCTCAGAAGAAATATGTTTCTGCTTATAACAACTTGTTCTTCACCTGTAGCTCTATCACAATTCCACAGCTGAATGTTCATACGAAATGTCCCGTGGGAATCCAGTCCTTCAGAGAAACGCATTTTCTCAACGTCATTAAAAAAACTTCGATAGGCAAGCAAAGAAGATATAGAAAAAAATCAGTTTCATCCATTGACTGAGATGGTTCGGCTGAATCAGGTTCGTACTTCAGTCTAATCTTGTAGAGAAGGCGTATGAGGTCATGGTCGTGTTTTTGTTCTGGGTGCTATCCTACGCCTCACTATTACACACAAAGAAGATTGTCTTGAGAAGTCAAGACAATCGCTCAAGACAATTTGTCTTAAATTACCTGCAAGACAATATTGTCTTGCATGCTTTTGACAATAATTGTCTTGACGAAATTGTCTTGCCCGGTCAAGACAATTGCGAGTCGCAGAATTGTCTTGACCTCTCAAGACAATCTCGTGCTGCGCGCCTAAGATCGCTCACGGATCAAATGCAGTTCGAATCCTTACTTTTTAAGCGTATTCATTATATAAAACGCTTTATTACAATAAACAGGTTCTGTTTAACAACATGAGAACAGCTGACGTCATCCACAAGGGCATACAACATAAAAAATGCTTTTAAAAACATCCGATTTGCTTAGAAAATGCAGAATTCGAGCTACTAAAAGCAAGCAAACAGCAGTTAAATAGACTAAAACCCTAATAAGGATAGCAAAAGTTGATAATTTAGCTAACCTTTAATCCGTAGTGATGATGGAGTCGACGTCGGCGTTTGTTCCTGAAAGTAGAATGGGAGAGAAAGTTTGTTTCCGACCGAACCCGAACCAGCACCCGGCGCACCCACTACCAGACCACTACCACCACACTGCCCGTGCTAGCAATGGGCATTCTGACGAAGATATCCAGATGAAACGGGAGGCGCCCATAGAGAACGATGGAAAGCGAAAGGATAGAGAGAGAGAGAGAGAGAGAGAGTGAGAGAGAGATGCGGATATTCTACACTTCCGGATTGATGGGAGTGAATATCCCAAGGCAGAAGCAAAGGGTCATATGGTCTTTTATGAGAGCTTTACTGCGTATATGGATACATGTTTTTACAAAATTGAACAGAGAGTAAGAGGAGAGTGGGAGAGATGGCATAACTCTCTCCCCCTCTTGCTCTGTCTCTCTATTCTCTCTCTTTCTCTTTATAAGTGAATAGTGTTTGTGATATCAGGACTTGGCAGTGTGCTAAAAGTTGATTCCTCGCTCTTGTGCACAAACTTGTAAGTGTAAGAACAACGCTCAACGTGACTTATACACATCTCTCTGTACTTCGTAACAACCGCCTTTCTGTGTAGAACGTTATGACATAGAGAGAGAGACACCTTGCGGTCTCTTTGAAGTGTACGCAGCAAAAGAAACACAAATACTCACAAATTTTGGCAGTGTGCCAGAAAAGTTTAATTGAGTTGTACATGCTCTAATATATGAATAAATACATATGTTTTGGAGAGAGACGGAGGAGTGCGGGAGAGACAGAGATAAGCAGAGAGAGAGGAAAAGAGTGTTGTATATGTATATCCGGTCTCTTTGCAGTGTACACATCAAACGCACAAATGACTGTATGAAATAAAGTATATTTTTGAGCATAGGTTTCTGATCATTCCCTGGTCAATTAGCAAGAAGGCACAGAATTGTCAAAAGCTGTTAGACCCTATACGAGCTTTCCTTCCGTCGCTAGGTGTTGTCGTGGATCACGCATAGTTCTCTGTCAGCTAAAATCAACTGACGTCCACTGAAGACGCACAGTCGTACGCCGAGCAGCGATGACGAGTGGTGAGGCATTCAACTCGCTCCTGCTTCTTCTTCTTCATCTTCTCCACACAAACTCAGTCGGGTTATCTCACTTCGATGTCACAAAATATACGTTTAGTTCAAAACGCTTGCTCTTATCAGCAGCAGTGATTTTGTTAATTATATTAGAATGCGGCTTGCCCTGCTTAAGACGAATTCTAATTTCATCATGCATTGGAAATACTTCATCATTCATATAGGAAGGAAGGCGGTAGGAATAAAAAAAATATGCTTATGCCGTGGATCAGAAATGAATCGAGTAGAATACGAACAAGTCAAGCTTTGCATTTGAGAAAATCATGGTGCCACAACAACCTAGAAGCGTAAGCGCAGATAACCTGAATTTTTTGGCGGCGGCAGCGGGCGCCATTCAGACTTTCGCGGAGCAATGGTGATTGTTGGTCGCCTGAGAGTGCGGGCAACGACATCCTGTTAAAATGAAGTACAAATAACAAAAATTAAGCTGCAAAACAACAACACTCAAGAAGATTTAAGACTGCTAGCTGGCTGACAAATGAAATTCATCCCGCGCAAAGCGCTTTTAAAAGTTACGGTATAAAGTGAACGTTGGGTCACACATTCAGTTGAAATCACGAATTTGGTCATGACCCACGGTCATATCCATGAGCGTGTCGCTCTGCATCTCTCACAAATCTGTGCTATCTCGCTTTGGTCATGACCATGGGTGGCGGCCGAGTGGACATGACCACCAAATTATTACTCTGCGGTCATGACCGTGTCAATGACACATGCTGGACAGGTCGCGACCCATGTGTATTAAGATAGGCGGTTTCGTTTTCTGTCATTGACCGGTGTCAATGACATTCAAATTGGTCGTGACTGTTTGTCGACGACGTGTCATTGACACAACGTAAGATTAATCGCGCGGCACGAGAACGGTTCGAGTTACTTTTGAATATCGGTGAGAAGAAATTAATAGAGTATAATTGTACCGTCTTAATTTCGTAAAAATACCCAAGACCCATAAACGTTTGTTAGTCTAGATCTAAAATCTAAAATATAATCACCCTGGGCAGATTGACCTCTCATAGAGAGAATTCACACTAAACTAACCCAAAAGGCAATACGGCGTCTTCGCCAAGACAGAAACGCAGCTTTGTTGAGCATTCATTGGGTCCTCGAACGTGTGGTAGCACTGCCTGGTGTTGCGGAATAAGCAAGACACTTGACATCTTTGGCCGTCTCTCCAGTTGGTGCAATTCCTCTGAAGTGAGTAGATTCAATTCAACCATTAAAATTGAGTAGATTAAATTCAAACATTAAAATTGTTGATGTTGTTGAAGGAGAAAGTCGAACAAAAAAAATAAATAATTATTTGTCAGCCATCATTTTGTATCGCTATGTCTAACTTTAAAGAACTCAAGAACGTTGTCTTCGCATTCTGCTTCTGCAAATGCACCCAGGCAGAAGAGCACGAGGAAAAAGGCCTTGAGAAGCAACATCGAACGAGGGACGGCGAGGCAGAGAAAGAGGGAGAAGGGAAGAAGAGGGAGAAGGAGCCAACCGAGCGCCGAGCAGGCAGTCGGGTGAAGTGAGCGAGAATCATTTTACCTGAAAAAATGAATTATTTAAAATGACTCATGAAAATCTTATTGGAACTATATTAATTTAAATACCTATTTGCATTTAAAAAAAAGCTTGTTGTCTCCGTCTCATGTAATGAATGTTCTTTACTCTTCAACGTGCAGAAGTGAATTAAAAATGTTCAAAGCACAGGGTTGTTTTACTTTTCGATAGTTTTCTTTGTTCCATTTGCACCTTTTCTGTCACGTATTGGACCCAAAATGTGATACAAAAAGGTTTTTAGCTCGATGGGCAGAAAATAGACCCGCGGAGAGCGGAGTATTCATGGATGGTGGGTTCCCGATGAGATAGCTGGCCAACACAAGAGAGTCAGCACTGACAATAAGTTGGGAGGATCACAACCTTCCGAAGAATTGACAGGTAGATAGCAGGGCTTACAGTGGCAGTGGAATCGAAAGGTTGTACCGCAGGGGATATTTCAAGGGTCGAATGCCTATTACCCTTTTTATGAGGTTCTCCACTTATTTTAAAATCCATTAATGCATCATAAGGGACGTATGAATAATTCGTTAAAGAGTTATGTGCAGACAGCTCGCAACCGCTCGAGCAGCTCCGAGCGGCTCGAGCCGCTCAGAAAGAGCCATGCAATGCAAATTATATTTCTTCAAATATTGATAACTCAGCAACTTTTCTCAGTATTTTCAATACTTTATGAGATCTTCCGATACGAGAGGGTGTGCTGAACTCGTAAGTACTTACAAGATACTTTGAATGATTTTCTCGGTTTTTTTTATTTACCGCTCAAACCGCTCGCAGCCGTTCGATTCGTTTCCCTGGGCTCGTGAGCGTTTCATTTTGTATAGTATACTGTACAGATTAACGCGTTGGCTGTAATTGACTTCGGGAAATTGATGTAATATCAACTGATATGGATAGCAGATCTAATTACAAGTGTCTTCACCAAACCGAGCTTCCAAAGTCCTCTCTTCTCAACTCATTTGTTATTCGCGGCGCTCGAAATCGGGGGGCCACGCCGGTTGTCGTGATCCCAAGCGGGTGGTGGTGCCTGCGGCTAAAGAAGTTGCCAGAGCAACTCCGTGCACATTTGACGTTGTCTCTCGCATCTCTGCTCTCTCTCCTTTTGCCATACTCTCTCGACCGGGTGTCACAGCAACCAGAAGAAGAAGAGTTGTATGTGGAAGAGGAAGAAGAAGAGCAATCCACGAGGAGAGACTCGAACAATGTGCAGATAGAAACAGACACCGTTTGAGATAGGGCGAGGCCCTGTCAAGTCTCGAAGCCTTCTTTTCCTTGCAATATACTTATTATTTATTTTGATTGATTAATCCCATTCATTGGTTTCTCCACTTATTCTCTTTCACAGACTGCCAACATATAGACTGCCATGGATGCGACCGAATTCGGCATGGTGAGCATGAAGTGTAAAAACACTACGGCTTGATCTGGCAGAATCTTTCCGTCTCTCTCTTCTCTTTTTCTCTCTCTCATTGTTTCGAAAGCTCTCTGTTTTTCCTCTCTCTCTCCTTTGATCTCTTTCCTTCTCTTTCTAGCCCGTTTCAGCCATTCGAGAGCGCCAGCAGCCATCGTCGCCTGGATGTAATCTGCGACAAGCTCAAGAAGCGGCTCGCGCGAGAACACTCAGAAGAGGACGACGAAGAGCGGCTTGGCAGCGAGCCAAGCGAGCCGGTCGATGCAGCTTTGTACGATTATTATTTATACTTTAGTCATCTATAAACTTGACTGCCATATGCTTAACATAAGAAAAATCAACCAATTGTTTTATCTTTGTGAATAGAAACAAATTAGAGCGACTAATATAAGAACTAACAATAAAAGAATATAGAACTGGTATGAACGTTAGAAGTATTAGAAATCGAAGGAAGAACCATTTTATTAGAACTAATTGTAAGCATGTAACTTGATTGTATAACTTGTATGTAGTTACACTAAATAAGAATTATAAAGTAGAAATCGCAGGAACCACCACCCGACTGATCGTGTTGGGAACAACGATGAAGACGACGAGTGCCTGATCGACGTGTGCGAGTGCAGTGACGACGAAGGGGGCGAGCTCGTCAACGACGAACGGTCGACGACCTCTTCTTGTGACGTCACGCAACGGTCGACGACCTTTCGTGATGACATCATCACTCATGAGATTGCGTGGCGAACCACGTGCGGAAGTGACGTGTGCACGTATTCTGGTCGCCGCCACGTCCATTGCTATCACAATCGGTTTGGCTCTTTAATTAAGAACATAAAAATATATGCATTAAAAATAAATAAATAATTTGATTTTTCTATAAAACAGCACGAAACTCAGCTGTGTTCTATTTCAACTTTCCTTGCAGTTGAGTATGATTCTCTGAATCACATACTCCATCGCCCTTATGTATGTCTCAGGCAGAAAAGCGCGAATTCAAACGTGAGTTTTGGCTCCTTTAAAGATGTCACTTTGTAACGGCGGACGCGCTGATTGCCGCCAATCACTTTCGCTGCTTCCACGCTCGCGGCGCTCTCCGCGCTTCGCTCGTCTTTGTTCATGTCGACTCGAGGTTCTATATAACTTTTATACATGGCAATCACCAACTGATATACATAGATATATTTAGTTTGACGAAAGTTAATGATAATAAAACAGAACAAAATTTAATCAAGATTTTCTACCCAGCTTGTTCAGCTGCAGAATAGCCGACAACTGTGATCTTTCACGGCGGCGATCGCACTTTCATTGCTTAGGTTGCCGTTCGGTAAGCTTTCAAATTTGAAGAATGTTTTATTTATAGCTTAATTTCATATCTATCAATGTCAGGTACAAATGTTCTAATCCGATAAACAGCTAGTTCAAGTTTTTTTCACACCAATTCAGACATTCGTCGACAACGATGGCGACGGCACTGGACATCGTTGCGAAGATACAGCGATTCGTGAGGCACAGATGACTACGGTTACTGTTTCTTTTTAAATATATGTATGTATATCCACTTCTTTTCTTTTAGTTTTATCAGAATTCGGCAGAATCATTTCGTTCGAAATTTTTAAATTAAATATTTTCCTAATAATTATTCAAGGCAATTCGCCAGCTTGCTCCCGACGGTGATTCCACACACAACCTGCTCGGCTGCACTCCTTTGTCACGGCAGCAGCAGCAGCTACCGCAGCCCATACTGCTTCTGTCGGCTGAAGATGACTGCAGACAGTCGGTGGCGCAGACGCGATTGCAGGCTCGTTGACGCGTTCAAACCAAAGATCCATAAGACCAAAGATCATTAAACCAAGACATCAAAGATCAATGATCAAACTTCAAAGATCAATGACGAAAATTCCGTCTCATTATAGCAGCAGCAGCAGACACAATTTCCAATGCGGCCACTGACAATCGATACGAGGTGTTGCTTCTTTTACTTATTCTTTTCTATACTCTTTTTTCCTGAAATCTTTAACTTAACTTCCTATCGTATTATTAAGCTGATAATGTAACGAATTAAATCAATTTTTGTTGGTGTTAAGATAATTATAAAAAGCTAAATAATTTACCTTAACCAGTGTAAATATATAAATGTCGTAAATATCGATTGATGCCAGGCAGCCACCAATGGCAATGGATATACGGCCTCCTCCTCAGCATTCTTCTTCATCTCTCATCTGTTGCCGTCCTTTCTGCAAGCTCAAGAAGAAGGCACACTTCCATTGCGTGCAGTGCGGACAAGTATGTTCTTCATACAGTTTTGTCACCACCAATCAAAGGTCTAAAATGGCGCACTAAAAAAGAGTGTTGACCAGAAATGGGCGCACTATAATTGTAGTTGGTCAAAAAAGGCGCGCACTAAAAATATACATTTCACTTTCTCAGGGCTTCTCCTCCCGTGACCGTCTCCACTCGCATCTCCGCAAGCACACTCAGAAGCGGCAAGTACTGCAGGCGGTCGTAGAGGGGAAGGTCGAGAAGGAGTTGAATGGGTGCCCGAGAAGAGCAGCTACAATGACGACTATGAAGACAGGAGAAGAGAGCGAGCGATCGAGCAGACGAAGCAGTTCAGGGACAGCCTGATGCATTTAGTATCAGCGTATCAGCATCCCGACTGATATGTATGTGGTATATAGCAAAAGATACCTTGTCAGTGAGAGACAGATTTAGAGATTGCATACATACATACATACATACATGTATATTTTATTGCCTTCACGGATATATAAGAAAGAGTTGCAGAGTTGTAGATGCGAGTGTTAATGGCCTTGAACTGATTAATAAACAGATAAAGACTTACAATAGTAATATCATTCCTGTTCGCTTAATGTATGTATAGTGATAAGGAAAGTTTGAAGTTTGAGTTAGCTTGTCAATAATAATTACAAGAATTATGCATACTTCAATAAAGGAAATCTGCGAGCGTGAGCTAAAAATTGAAGAAACGAAGATCGAATGGCAGCACATGGTTGCATTGAAATGAATGGCCGAGGCACCATCTGTAACTTTATGTCCCTTTTCGAATCTTTTATTTTCTCTTTCTATCTCCATCTATCCCTCTCTATCTCTCTATGTCTCCTTTTCTCTCTCTCTCTTTCTCTTTCCTTAACTTTCTCTCTCTCATTTTCTCACTCTCTCTCTATGTCTTCTTATCTCTATCTCTTTCTCTTTCCTTAACTTTCTCTCTCTCATTTTCTCACTCTCTCTCTCTATGTCTCCTTTTCTCTATCTCTTTCTCTTTCCTTAACTTTCTCTCTCTCATTTTCTCTCTCTCTCTTTCTATGTCTCCTTTTCTCTATCTCTTTCTCTTTCCTTAACTTTCTCTTTCTCTCTCTCATTTTCTCTCTCTCCCTCTCTTTCTCTTTCCTCAACTTTCTCTCTCTCTCATTTTCTCACTCTATATCTCTCTCTCGATGTCTCCTTTTCTCTATCTCTTCCTCTTTCCTTAACTTTATCTCTTTCATTTTCTCACTTTATCTCTCTCTCTCTCTCTCTCTCTTCCTTCTCACGGATTTCCCATCAAATGCCAGACGCCTTGATCGCCCCTGCCATGGATCGCATGCGCTAAGTCTCTTCTCACATATCCCTCCCGTATCATTCATTTTCTCTCTTTCTCACTCTTTGATCTCTCTCAAACTTTGCTTTATTTCTCTCTCTCTCAATGTCACTTTCGCACAACCTCTAGTGCTGCTTCCCTCACCCTCTGTCTTTCTATCTCTCTTTCTTTCTCCATCTCTCTTTCTCAACCCTCTCACACTCTCTCACAGGTCGTCTTATCCTGCCCACCCCCTGGCTGAAATCCAATGACTCTTATGCTTGAGCTCAAGCACCACATTTTCCTGCTGCTCTTCCTTCAGCGGTAACAGTAGGGAGTCATTCGCTGGAGTCACATAAAAATGCTCTCTTTCCATGTCTCTCTCCTCACTCACTCTCTCGTCGTTTTATCTCCTTCTTTCATTCTTCTATCACTTTCTCTAGTTACCTATCTCTCTCACACCTTTCTCAAATTAATTCAGCAACCTAAGACTTTTAAAAAAAAACTTATATACATACACATGTACCTTTATAAAAAGAATCACGAAACTCAATTATTCTATTTTATTTAAATTTTTCTGACCATTGCATTCACGTCTTTATCCCTAGATTGAGTCTTGCCTCACTTATATTTCCCTTAGTTTTTTCGGACTTTCTTTCTCTCTTTTTTTCTTTTTTTTTCTTTCTCCAGTTCTTTCTGATTCTTCTCCTCTCTGCTACTGCCAATTCAGTGTCGTACATCAATATTTTTTCAACCCATTAACTAGCGCTGGCTGCGGCCATCCACTTCTTTGCGCATCTTGTACGTCTCTTTCTATTACTCTCTCACTCTATCTAACTCTATCTTGGTCTATCTATCTCTCCCTCTCAAACTCTCTTTTTATTTTTTCATTTATCATTAGCTATCTCTCTCTCTCTCTCTTTCTTTACCTCTCCCTCTCTCTGTCCATTTTTTATCTATCTCTTTCTCTCTCTGTCTTTCTCTATTTCTCTCTCTATCTTTCTCACTCTTAAACTCTCTCTTTCTTTCTTTTACTCTTTTTTCTTTCTTTCTTTCTTTCTTCCTTTCACTCACTCTCTCTCTCTCTCTCTCTTGCTCTTTATTTCTATCTCTCTCCTCTCCCCACTTCTCCATTCATCTTCCTCCTTCTGGCACTCTGCCATCTTTTCGCCATTTCTGCCACAATCGTGTCCGCGTGTGTGACACTTTATTTTATATCCATCCACCAGAGCTGTCCCAGGAGTCCGCTTTCGTTCCCACTTCTCTTTTTTACATAGCCTTCTCTCTCTCTCTCTCTCTCTCTCTCTCTTTCACTCTCTTCTCGCTCTATTCTCTCTCTATCTCTTTCCGTCTCACTCTCTCAATCTGTGTCTCTCTCTCGCTCTCTCTCTCCTCCCTCTCTCTCTCACCCACAAGATGCCCAAACGAGTGAATAGAAGGTTAGAAACCCGTGGATGCAGGGAGATTCAAGATGTTCTCTTTTCGTGGCGAGGTGAGGAGCACGAATGTGTTCACCGATGAACACTCTCACACTCTCTCACTCTCTAAAACTCTCTCTCTCTCACACACACATTCTCTCCCTATCATTCTCTCTCATCACCCTCTTCTACTCTCTCTCTCTCTCTCTCACTCTCTCTCTGACTCTGTCCTTCCCTTCTCTCTCTCTCTCTCTCTCTCTCACACACACACACACACACACACACACACACACACACACACACACACACACACACACACACACACACACACACACACACACACACACACACACACACACACACACACACACACACACACACACACACACACACACACACACACACACACACACACACACACACACACACACACACACACACACACACACACACACACACACACACACACACCACACACACACACACACACACACACACACACACACACACACACACACACACACACACCACACACACACCACACACACACACACACACACACACACACACACACACACACCACACACACACACACACACACACACACACACCACACACACACACACACACACACACACACACACACACACACACACACACACACACACACACACACACACACACACACACACACACACACACACACACACACACACACACACACACACACACACACACACACACACACACACACACACACACACACACACACACACACACACACACACACACACACACACACACACACACACACACACACACACACACACACACACACACACACACACACACACACACACACACACACACACACACACACACACACACACACACTTTCCTTCTATCATCCTTCATTCGTGCTCTAGCCACCTTAGGTGTCGCGTTGCCATGCGTTTGCGGCATCTGCCTAGACGTAGAAAGAGAGTAAGAGACAGAGAAAGAGAGAAAAAGAAACACAGAGAGAAAAAGAAACAGAGAGAAAGAGAGAGAAAAGGGAGAGAGAGAAAGAAAGAGAGATCAAGTAGCAGAATACGAAGTAGTGAGGTGGAGCGAGATGTGTAGATACTGCTGCTTCAAAGACGGCTGCGATAGAGCATAGAAGTGCGAGAGAGTGCGAGAGAGAGAGAATGGTACGAATGCTCAAAAATATGGCGAAAGGGCAGGAAATTGAATGCAAAGAACTTTCGCTTATTAATGTAAAATAGTATTTTAAATTGACCATCCGTGAAACTTTTTTTCTTTTCTTGTTATTCTCGGCAAATCATTGCAAGCAACAAGGGTGAGGGAGGGATTGAGGTTTCCAAACCGGAGGAGAAGGAACGGATTGGGTTGTTGAGGGGCCCAAGTAGCGAGGTGGGTGGGTTCAGATGCCCAATTAGAGGAGGTGGGGGGGCTGGCATGCCCGCTTGTTAGAAAGCCGCCCGGTGGCCATGGTAGAGCCACAGGAACGGAGAGAGAGAGAGATACATTGACAAGGTTAGGCTGTGCGTGAGCGTGGCTCTTGAGTCTTGTGGAGTCTACGCGCCAATCTCTTGCTTGTTTACCCCTCCCCCCTCCACTCGCTCGCTCCAATTAGCCTTCTTGCTCTGCTGAATGGCGCTGTTTGAGTGTGTGTGTGGTCGACTCGCCGTGTGGTCAAGAAAAGAACAAGCCTCGGGACCATAGGGTCGCGCTTACAGCTGTAACTGCGCGAGTTTTCCGTATAAATATCTCCCTTTTATTTGCCGTGAAAGCAATTTATTGTGCGACACCGTATTCTTCTACGTGTTTTTATCCGCTGACCTTTCAACTTCTCTCGCGATGCTTTATTATTTTTTCTTTTTTTAATTTGCTTGTATATAAATAATTTATAAATAATATTATTGCACCCTTTTTAAACTTATTGTTAGGCATTTTCTACAAAAGAAACAAAGACAACAGTCTTCTTTTGAGCTTTTTGATATTTGTTCGTGTCCTCGGCCTCTCTTCTGCTCTTTCCTTTCTTCGACTCCTTCATAAACGGCTTTTAGTAGTACCAAATTGGCAACTCGCCAAGTCGCTCTTATTCGTTGGAGCGCATTAAATCCAAGTGAGAGCCGTGACTATGACTGCTCGCATTAACCCCATGGCTTCTCTTTCTCTCTTTGATTCTCTCTCTCTCTCTCTCTCGCTCTCTATGTGTCTCTCTCTCTCTCTCTCATTCACCAGTTCCGACACAGTCAGTACGGCATAAGCGGAGGGCGCTAAATGGGTGTGGCGAGGCATATTCTAGGAAGGGAGAGAGGGAGAGAGAAACAGAGAGAGAAACAGAGAGAGAAAGAGAGAGAGAGAGAGAGAGAGAGAGCAAGACAGAATATTCTACCAGCGGCAGCGCGAGATGAATGCATTATTTGGGGCCAGTGGATGCAGAGGTTTAAGCCATGGTTAGGGACACGAGCCGGAAGGAGAGAAGGACTACGGATGGCAAATATGAGTGAGAAAGCCATTGAAAGAGAGAGCGAGCGAGAGAGAGAGAAACAGAGAGGTAGAAAGAGAGAGAGAGAGAGAGAGAGAGAGAAAGAGAGAGGAGAGAGAGACAGCAAAAGCTTGGTTAGGTGACATCGAGATGAATGGACGAATGCCTTCAGATGCGCGCAAGCGCACATATTATATACCGCAATGTGCCTTTCTCTCTCCCTCTCTCATTTTCTCTCCTCTTTCTCTCTCTCTCTCTGTCTCTCTAGTTTTCTTTCTTACTCTCTCGCTCTTTCTCTCTCTTTCTCTCCCTCTCTCTCTGTCTCACTCTCTTTCTCTCTTCTCTCTCACTCTTACTTTATCTCTCGTCCTCTTTCCCCCCTCTGCCTCTACCTCATTCTCTTGCATTCTCTCTCCTTCCACTTGACTTCTCGAGATCGCCCATTCAGGCAAAAGGCTAGGCATCCTCTTCTAATCTATGCAAGTACAACACGGAGGTCTCTTAAAGCACCTTCATGCTATGCATGACTCAGAAAGAGAGAGAGAGAGAGCGAGAGAGAGAGAGCGAGAGAGAGAGAGAGAGAGAGAGAGAGCATACGATCTGGGGTGGCCCAATTGTACCGCAAACATTGTCATACATAAATATGTGTCATTGCGTACAACATTCTGCGCACGCTTTCTCTGCTTGTTGTCCGCGATAAGTAGCAAGATATTTATATTTATAATAAATATTCAAGGAGTATGCATGTATGTATGTATATAAGATAGTCTTTTTGAAATATCCTGACAGTTGTAAAGATTGTAGTCGTCTCTCTACCAACTTCCTCTTCATTCAAAATTTTTTTCAAATGTTTCCTTTAAAAATGGACGTCTGCATATTTAGTAGGTTTTATATTCTTAAACGCCTAATTTTCCCGCCATTTTTCTCAGTTTGAATTAAAGAGTCGAGAACGTTCTCGTCCTGTCATTTGATCCATGCTGCTGCTGCTGCCGTCTCGGCTGCAAGCAGTGCCGAACGTCTAAACAACCGCTCTTGGCAAGGCAAGAGAGAGAGAGAAAGAGAGAGAGAAAGTGAGAAAGAGAATGAGAGGGAGAAAGAGAGATGGAGAGAGAAAGAGAGAGAGAAAAAGAGAGAGAGAAAGAAGGAGTGAGAGACAAATAGAACATAAATACGGAAGAGAACCGAGCACGAAAAGTGCACAAGAAGAGTGAGCAGAAAATAGGAAGAGAAAGAGAAAGAGAGAGAGATGCAGTGAGAGGGAGAGGGAGAGAGACAGACAGAGAAAGAAAAATGCGACTGAAAGTTTCCCCTTGAGATTCTCGACTCATAGACGTATTTATATGCATGGCGTAAATGTCGCCTGTCGCCCCTTGCTCCCGCTGTCCGGCAGACTTTTGTTTATGCTTAATCTCTCTCGCTCTTCCTCTCTATCACTCTCACTGTTTTCTCGCTCTCAAGCTCTCTCACTCTCTCTCTTTCTCGCTATCTCTCACGCTCTCTCACTCTCACTCTCTCTCTCTTTCTCTCTCTCTCTCGCTCTCGTTTTCTCATCACGAACCTACAATCTCTCTCCTTGCCACTTGCTCTTCGAAAACTGACAACAGCGCAGGCTTGCGATTCAGAATGGCCTCTCCTCTTTCTCCATTAATTTCGTCCATATTAATGTGGGTTTTGCAATTCTCTTCTACTAGCTTGCAGCGTTTCTTTTACATACATATATCGTCTGCAATATGCAATATGCGGCCGAGTAGCCCTTGCGTCTTTTTTTCGATTCTGTTTTATTGAGTCGAACTTCATGTCTATTTTCCCTTCTCTCGTCTGTCCTTCTCTTTCTCTTGCACTTCTCTCTCTCTCTCTTTCTCTCGTTTGTCACTCTCACTCCCTCCTCCTCTCTATCGTCTCTCACTCTCCCTTTCTATCTCCGTCGTGCATTCTCAAAATACATATGCTCAGCTATCTTATCTATCATCACCTCCTACGATGATAAACATGTGTGATGTGCCACTCTAGAGAATATTTACATACTGATCGCTTCAGTGTTCCATGCGGAACAATTACATATTAATTTACGATTAGTTGCGACTAAATAGTATGTATTTAAAATGTGTGTTTTTTAAACTGTTTTCAGAAATTCATTTGAATTTACTTGGATTTTCACGCAGTTATGCATGCTGTGTAAAACGTACGACACAAATGATCTTGTGAATTATGATTTCCTATGCCTCTTTCTAATCCTCCTCCGGAGTCATTTTTTTCCCGCCACATTTTTCTCCATCTCATTCTGACACTCTTTTTTCTATAGCTGCTCTCTCTCTCACTCTGTACTTTTTTAAATTCCTTTTTCGCTCTTTCTCTTCTCCCTCTCCACATCTCTCGATCCGTCGCCACTTTTCTTATTCTCTCTTCCTCTCTCTCTCTCTCTTTTTCTTTTCCAGGGACATCTCATACAATGAGGCGCACTACAGCGGCGACAACGCTGCTAATTCTGCTGATAAATGTCGGCCGAGGTGGATAAGTAAAATCTTAATGGGAACATCCTGTGTATTTGTTTGCAAGTAAATAGAAAAAATGAGTAAAAATAAAAATAAAATAATAAGAATATAGATTAAGGGTAAAATATGTAGAAAAGAAAACAAGTATAAATGAAATAGTTATGAAATGAATAAATTAAGTCCTCTCGCTCGGCTGCATGCCAAAGTTGTGTGACGGAAATGACAAGAACGAGCTGCGCAAGTGTCCGGACAGAGATGGCTCGTGCGGCGCGTTTCGTGGACTGAGGTAGGTTTTTTACTCTTTTTCTCTCATTCTCCTCTCTCTCACCATCTTTCTATCGCTATCTCTATCTCTCTATTTCTTCTCTCTCATGCACAAACTTACTGCTTCCGCCTCGGTATCTTATGAATTTAAGAGAGCCTCTCTCTAAGGGTCAAGGACTGCCTGCCCCGGGGACCGATGTTCGATTTTGACTACCAGAACTTTATGAGTGATACATGGATAGATTATAAGGAAGACTAGTTGGTTGAAAAGTTTGAGAAATTTTTTTTCTCCACGCCACCACCCAAAATATGTCAAAAATTCGATGACACTTTTTTGGGTATCAATTTTTGAATACTATATGCGATAAAGTGCTGCACCGCAGTTTAAGCTCCATATCTGTCTGCCGTCGAGTTTTTTGACATTTTCCGTATTTCATAGATCGATTTCCAGATAATATTCACTGCTATCTTGAAGAGGAAAGAAAACTGCATAGAATATCATTTTATTATAGGAATCTGAGAGCAATATTTTTAGATACATGAATTTTAATCGGCGATAATGTGCGGAAATGTCATCAATAACTGTTCGGCTAGTCCTGCCCTAAAATGTTCGAATTGAATTTTTCTCTTAAAATCACCCCAAGGGGGTTCTTTGATGCGAGGAACACGAATATCATGTTTATTTTTTATTATGACGTCATTTTAAAAAGGTACGGTAGGTGAATAGTAAATCTGTGTCGTTCAGCAATTTACCTACCGTAACTTTTTAAAATGACGTCATAATAAAATATAAACATGATATTCGTGTTCCTCGCATCAAAGAACCCCCTTGGAGTGATTTTGAGAGAAAAATACAATTCGAACATTTTGGAGCAAGACTCGCCGAACAGTAATTGATGTCGCACATTATCACCGATTAAAATTCATGTATCTAAAAATAGTGTATTCAGATTCCCTTAATAAAATGACATTCTATGCAGTTTTCTTTCCTCTTCAAGATAACAGTGAATATTATCTGGAAATCGATCTATGAAATACGGAAAATGTCAAAAAACCCGACGGCAGACGTATACGAAAAACCGAAAAATTGAATTTTTATGTCTAAACTTTATTTTTCGGGAAATATAAAAGTTTCGTATAGACATGATTTGTAGAGAATAAAAAACTACACCATTATACTTGCTTTGCAGATGAAAAGGTAAAAAGGAAAAACAGATATGGAGCGTAAACTGCGGTGCAGCACTTTATCGCATATAGTATTCAAAAATTGATACCCAAAAAAGGTGTCCTCAAATCCTTTTCGTAGAAACATATATCATGTACTTTTTCCTCTACTTTCATATTATGGAATGATTTCTCTAGTAATGGACCGGCAAAAATGAAAAAATAACAGAAAAAATAACACTTTTTTTAGTCCTAAAAATTTTTATCCGGAAAAAGTCTATTAAAATGAATCTTTTCAGAAACGGTTATCTGGGACTTTTTTGTGCAGTTTTGAATGAGAAATCAGATAAAAACAAGAAAAGTAAAAAATCTTGTAAATGAAGCAAGTTACAGAACATCGAATTTTTGACATATTTTGGGTGGTGGCGTGGAGAAAAAAAAATTCTCAAAATTTTCAACCGTCTAGTTTTCCTTATAATCTATCCATGTATCACTCATAAAGTTCTGGTAGTCAAAATCGAACATCGGTCTCCGGGGCAGGCACCAATGGCGCCCTCCTTGAACCTTACAGAGAGGCTCTCTTAAAACTCTTGTTTTTACTAAACATTACTAAAATTCAGCAAAAACACATATATGCCCCTGGGCGGGCCGGTCTGTTAATGGGATTCGAACCTTCAATCCCTTGATCCGATTCCCTAGCACTCTACCACTAGGCCAACCTAGATCATCCGGCCAGCTTGTGGACGCTGTTGACGTGCGCTGCGACGCGGGCCGCACGGTGTACGCGCCGATCGACGGCGAGATGAGCTTCTGGAAGCCGTTTGGCGGCTCGAAAGAGCGTAAGTGCGCCGACTCGGGCATCAAAATCGACGGCACGGGACAGTGGCGAGGTGGCGAAATTTATTCCCATTTGAATTTCCCGCCATTTTTGAACATTTAAACGCAAATTCAACAATACTTACTGTTACTCAACATTCTGTAAATTTTTTTAACCCTTGGCGATTTAAAAATAAAATAATATAAATTAGTTAAATAATTTAAACGATTCTGTTGCTTTATTTAGCATACTTTATGAAGACATTTTTGCCTATCCCGAAATAACTACCAAGATAAAAAGAGGAAAAAAATGAAGAAGATTAAAGCTTATTGTTGAGTAGATATGTAAATATCTACTCCTGTTATTATGTACTATGTACATTTGTGTATGGACTCTGTGAGTCCTGTTATATTATACTCGTCTAAGTGCAATGGTATATAAACCCTCGGCAGTCAGACTCAGCGTCAGTCACTTCCCGTCTCTCATTGTCACTCCCACTTCTCGCCTCATCCGGTTACTTCGTGTTCCCGTGTCACTTCCCTCCTTCTCCTCTCGTACAAGCGGTCGACTCTCCATTCCCTCTTCTCTCTCTCAATAAACCCTTGTCCCACTCTTGCCTCGTCTACCCGCAGTCTATTTCCCTGTCCCTCTGTGTGAAGGACACAACACTTATAAATATCATTTTTTTTGTATATTTATTATTATTATTATTTTATATTTTTGCCTTTCTAATGTCAATTTTTCACAGGCTACACCGCATTCATCAGCAGCCTTGAACTCGACATCTTTGGCGGCACAGTTAAGGTTCGCACGCTGACCCTTTCACACTCACACAGATACAAACAATGAATGTTCCATTCTCGGCATGAATGTTTTTAATGGATGTTCTTCTTAGAAGAACATTCCGTTGTGTGCACATTCTCAATCAATATTATTTTTTAAATCTTTGATTTCTTGTCACATTCTTATGTGGACGGGCAATTGGTCAGAACTTTAAGTTACCCTTAAATATTGTAGATATTCAATTTAAACTTTCTCTTAAACAGCCTGGCGTTCTTTTCTTAAATGATGCGCC
The DNA here is from genome assembly GCA_945643635.1 of Allodiplogaster sudhausi. Lineage (NCBI taxonomy): Eukaryota > Metazoa > Nematoda > Chromadorea > Rhabditida > Diplogasteridae > Allodiplogaster > Allodiplogaster sudhausi. The sequence goes on along the minus strand of CALZFC010000018.1, from coordinate 5,480,966 downwards.
ATTCATATGTAGTTTACACAGAAGATGAATTTATTAAATGGTTTGGTGGGAAATTAAAAAATTCAAATGTTGAAGTCTGGCGCCGAGATCGGACGCGCGCGCGATCGCATCTGCTACGAGGAAGAGTCGCAGAAGGGCGTCGAGCCGCATCTCCAGCTTAGGCTGCTCAAGCATGGCAAGCCCGTCGATCCGACTCATCATCTGCAGCAGTGTGAGCGAGAGAGAGAGAGAGAGAGAGAGAGAGAGAGAGATAGGGAGAGAGAGAGGAAGAGAGAGGGAAAGAGAAAGAGGGAGATGAAGGAAGATGGAGAGAGATGGAGAGAGAGAGAGATAGATGGGAGAGAGAGAGAGCGATGGAATCACTGCGACTGCGAAAATGGGAAGAAAAAAGAAGCTCATTTTCATGGGAAACAAATTCCATATTGCCTAATTCTCCACAGGCATGTGCACCGGGCAAATCTGCGAGTCGAACCCGAGCAACAAGCTGCTCGGCCCGCCATTCAAGTCGGATCGGTCAGCTCTTTCTCTCTTTCCCTCTTTCTCTCACTCGCTCTTTCTCTCTCTCCCTTTTCACCGTTTCTTCATAAATTTGGTCATAAAAAGAATTTAAAAAATATTTTTAAGGTATCAATTTTTAAGGTATACATACTAAATACGTAGCAAATGTTAGAAATGTCAGTATTTAAGGCTAATATTTGTAGGCACGGCAAATGGTGATAGGAAGTAGTATACAGTTCCGCCTTAGAGCCTTTGCAAACGAATCAATACGAGTAGAGCGGCAAAGAGCGGCTCGACCCGTATCCGCTGGCTCGAAGGTATACTGTATTTTTCCTATAAAAAAACCCTATTTTCCGGTCCAGCCGTTACAACGGCGTGCGCGGCTGGGACATTGAGTGCCCGCTGATCGAGGATTACGAGGGAGAGGATGCAGAGAAGAGGGCGCCGCAGATTTATGCACCCATCAGTGGAGAGGTCAGAGAGAGAGAGAGAGGGAGAGATGGAGAGAGAGAGAAAGAGGTAGAGAAAGAGAGAGAGAGAGAGCGAGAGAGAGAGAGGAAGGGAGAGAGGAAGAGGTGATAGAGATGGAGAGAGTAGTTTGCATGCGCACAGATTGTCGGACGCACCCGCATCACCTTCGACGCGAACGGCGCCTACTCGGGCTGCGACAACGACGGCCTCTTCATCGTCGGCACCGGAGAATGGGCGGGTTAGAGGAGAAGCTTAATCTTATATCTCTTTGTTATCATTCCTTAATATTCGATGGCATTTTAAAGCAGAAATATTCACTGATCACATGGCAAAATCCAAAAATATTGGGATCGTTAAAAGAAATATTTTACTTCAGTCTTGTTTTATACATATTAAAAATATTGATAGAAAAAGTATTGATTGAAAAAGTATCTACTAAAAAAATGTTGATTGAAAAAATCTTGACTAATTTCCTCAGACTTCGAAGCGCGCCTCTACAACGCGCGCTACCGCGAAGACCTCGACGAGGGCCACACGCACATTGTGCAGGGCGAGCCGATCGGCACGCGGCTCAAGTGCGACAACGCGCCCGACTCGGTGTTCCTCGAGGTACGGTAGCACCGAAAATAAAAATAAAAACAAATTTCCAAAATGCCTCCTACCTTGCCTACAATCAAATATTAAAGTTGATTAGTAAATATAATTTTTTCTATCTTGAGTTATTTTTATTCAGATTCGTCACCAGGGCCGCGTCGTCGACATTAGCGACATGATCAGCGCAGAACAGTGCAAGATGCCGAATTTGATTTCGAAATAGAGAGAAAATGAGTTTTCGACGAAATTTAGAACGATTTTGCCTTCAAACAGCCGTGACCATTTTTATTCATGATTCGTTTAATAAATAGTACAGTTAGCAATTTCTTCCCTCATTCGTGCTCTTGCCATTGAATAATTTCGAATGCCATATTTTATTCTTAATTTTGCCACTTTTAATTTTAATTTTTTCTTGCTTCAAAAACATTTGTATGTGCTCACTCGTGCCTATTTCATGTTTTTATCTCGTCGCAAATAAAACTGCTACAAGCATCATAGTTACTATTTTAAACGCTATCGTTAGTTGTTTAGGAAGGCGAAGAACATTGATCGAATCCCGAAAATTACAAAATAAATTCACGGCGTCGTAAAAAAAAACACACGTTAAATTCTACGATTTATATACAATCGAGCTCTCGGCACAATTCTACACCTTTTGACGACTACTTCGGCGAGAAATATCGAAATCGAAATGATTGACAAGACGGCAAAGAGCTTGAAAATGAAGCGAAAGTGCTGCATTGTCAGCAGGACGTATTGATTGCCGTCAGAGCGGCGAAACTTTATGGGCCGCGGCACGTAGCGGCTTTCAACCTTAATGTCACTTGACTGTCACATTTTGTCTTGTGCATTTTTACATTTTGTTTTGTTATATTGCACATTTCACCAATGTACAGCACATTTCATAAGCGAGAGAAGAAATAGACAAATTCTACCTCAAAGATTGCTTGGTAGACGAGAGCGATTGCTCGGTTGAGCCGTTCGACAATTCTTGGCGGAATTCGTCTGATGTTTAAGAATTATTTTACTCGTTCTGTCTTCTTTTAATGACGCATTCATTCATATAAAAAAGGTATGGTTTGGAAAAACTTTGGATTGGAATTTATTTGTAAAAAAAAAAAGTTTTTTTTTATCGTTAATTTATGGAAGATGTCAGAGACCTCGAGAGTGCGAAGGAGAGATGTTGCCGCTGAAGAATTCTGTCGGACACAAATAGCACGCTCTCGGATTTGTTGAGGTAGAAAACTCTAAATTTTCGGGCACTATTTTGCCTTAAATCATTATATATAAAATTCATACCAACGTGCTTTTTTACTGTCCTTATTTGTTTACTAATTCTTTATTTATCTGCGTTGACTAAGTTTTTAAATCTTAAAAGATGATTTAGATATATCGATTAAATTGAGCACCTGTCTAGATCGTTATTTCTCGTCGATAGAAGCGTCGTGCGTTCCTTTGCTTTGAAGAGCACGCGATACGATGTCATTGGATGAGTCGGCATTCTGTGAATTGGTACTCTATTTCTAAAAAAAATAATCCTTTTTTATTAATTTTTTTTTGTAAGCAAATATTAGAGTCTGTAAGTAGTTAATTATCTTTTGTAATAACAGCACCTTCAAAAAAAGAAAGAAGAAAAAAATGTTTAGAAATACCTCGATTCGAGCGCCTCGGATCGCGCGCACTGCTCGAGTCCGACGCAGAAGTCGTCGAGGGTGTAACCGCCGTCCAAGAGGAGCACACGCCATCTGCCCGCTTCGAGGAGGTCGAGGAGCTTGGGAAATTAAATTAATCTCGATTTATTTCTCTCTCAATTAAGTCATCAATTAAACATTATTAAACTACTAATATTGGAAAAAAGAAGATCATGATCTTATGCGTCTGTTCAATGCTCGCACGTGCAATTTCTACGCCTGCTCAGCGCGGATTCTCTTTACGCCCATTTCTATTCAATTTTCTTACTTTTAACTCAGAAAAATTGGGTAAAAATTTAATTTCTCTCGCGATCTTATATTTGGTGATATCTTTCTCATTGATTGAAAAAAAATCCTTTCTAACCATAAAGCGACTTTCAGAACCTGTTCAAAGGTGAAGAAATCGTAGCCTCTAATTAGCGTGGCAGACAGAATGCTCGTTAGTCTCGTCTCGTATGCGGACGCAAAGTAGACCATGGCTAGCATGTACGGGCCGGAGAGGAGGAGGAGCGCAAGCGAGTGCTCGCGACTCAGCGCCACTCCTTGTCTGCGCGTGTGTGTGTGTGTGTAAACAGTAGAATATGTTAATTGTGTTCATGTAACACAATAGTTATGTAAAACCGAACTAATGTAAACAATTCCCATACAAACAATGGTAGTGTAAACCGTACTCTACTGATGAAATAGGATAATACGAATGTAAACAGTACACATATAAACAGTATATAAACATTTTTCCTGGCATATATAATCGATAGTGCATAATTCAACGCTAGTTCGCTTTGGTAAAAAGAAAACTTTGACGTTGATGCAAGCAGATAAAGTCTACTACCTGAACACGTAGCCTGAACTCGCCCATGCGTACTCGAAGAAAGTTGCGCGCTTGCGTAATTTCTTTAAAGATACAGCTAATTGACAACAAAGTTAAATGATGGAAAAGGGACAAAATTTTTTTTAACATAATAAGAAATAATAGAAAAACTGGAAAAAAATTTAGAAAACAAATCAATAACAATCTCTTCTTCACTTTGCGAGAGGAGAGCGAGTCGGCGATGAGACGAGTGACAGCTGCCACGAGCACAATGCACAAGCCAAGCAGGAGCAGGACGATGGGCGCGAGCGCGTTCAGCAACGACTCCTGCAACTCTCTTCCATCTCTCTTCTTCTCTTTCTCTCTCTCTCTCCCTTTCTCCCTTTCTCCTTCTCTCTCTCTCCCTCCCTCTCTCTCTCTCCCTCTCTCCCTCTCTCTCTCTCTCACTCCCTCTCTCTCTCTCGCACTCTCTCTCGCACTCCCTCTCTCCCCTCTCTCTCTCTCCCTCCCTCTTTCTCTTGTTCTCTCTCACTGTTTTTCCTACTCCTTCACTCTCTGTTTCCTGTGTTGTATTACTTGCAAGATCCAGTAGATATGTACATAGCATTGCGAAAGTAGTAAAGTTCTTAAAAATTTGCTCGCGAAATGAAAACTTTTAACTCAACTTTCTTCAAGCTCGATTTTTCTGACGTAAATTCTAGAGTTCCCTGATTTGCGTGTTGAAATGTGAAAAAAATTTTGTCATCTTTCACAGAATTTTTTATGGATTTGCATATAAGCTCGATGCGCGAAGGTCGCGCACAAAACGTGGCTTAAGCTGGTAGCTGATCCGCAGTGCAATGGAGGGCTGAGCCACGCTTAAAACCTCGAGGGCCGTGTTTCGTACTACGGCCAAACCATATAATCTCTTCTTTCGTGATCGGCCGTGTTTTATCCTCTACGGATAATTCACGGCCCTTCGGGGGGAGGGGGAGTGTTAAACCTGCTCTAGCAAGTCGTTGCTGACGGGCACGATGTAGCCGTAGGCAGTCGTCCGAACCGGTAGCGTGAGATGAAAGAGACGCGCGCGCTCTTGCGTCTGACGCTGCATGAGAAGTGACATGTCAGCAGTCCCTGAAACATTTGGCGGGAGATTTGAAACTTGAGTTTGGAGGGAGACGTTTAAAAAACTTATTTCCTTCTCTAAACATTCATGAAAAAGAATTTAATTACTTTCTAAATGCTTATACAGTTTCTTCTTCTGCATATTCCAGTTATTAAAAGTCTACACCAATTTTTTTCACCTCGTTATAATATGATTAGGACTTTTTGGCATGATAAAAAAAATTTCCTTCAAATAAAAATGTTTTTTTTTAGAAAACATTATTTTAAAAGCTTATCATTGATAATAACCATTGAATATCATGGCGAGGACATCAACCGTACGCGGGACGTCCATCGGCAGGATTGTCGCGTTGAGACCCGCGACGCGCAGGAAGATCTTGAGCAGCTCGACATTTGTGCCCGCGCGCGGACAATCAAAGGAATATGCGCATCTTGGAAGGAAAAAAAATTGAAGATAGGTTTTTTTCTTCTTCTAAACATTTAAATACAAAGTGAACAAATAATTGGCCAATTTGCGAATCTTTTAAATAATAAATTATGACACACATATCCTCTCTGAAAAGGTCCAACAGGAGCTGTTCTGGGTGAAAAATGTGAGAAATTTACTATTGTCTTTTGGCAGAATCTTCAGTGAACGGAGGATAATTGTGGGAGAGAAAGTGAGAGGCAGTGAGAAGCGGCAATAAAAGTAGTTGAAAATAGGAGGAGAGAAACATTAAATAAATGAATCAGTAAATGAGCAAATAACTTCTTTGTGAACATCGAGAAGGGTTCGCTGTTGAAGGCGCCGACGAGTCGAATCGGCGGATATTCGAGGAATCGATGCATTTTGCTCAATTTAATGGCTGTCTATCTTCAAAATCGAAGTCGTGCGTAAACGAACCAAAAACTCAGTCTTGAATTTGCGTCTTTTTCCCTTGACACAAGGGAGAGAGAGAAAGAGGGAGAGCGAGAGAGAGAGAGTGAGAGAGAAAGAGAAGAGAGAGAGAGAGAAAGAGAGAGAGAGAGAAAGGAGAGAGAAAGAGAGAGCGAGAGAGAGTGAGAGAGAGCGCATATGACGACTACAAAAGGTAAGAAAATTCAAGAAAATTACGCTTGAGTTTCGTGATACTTTTATTAATTGAAAAATGCTTCATAAAAAATAACAAAGCCGAGAAAAAAAAAGTTGCGAGAAAATAAATGTATGACCTATCGGTTTTCTTCTATAACTTGTCCTGGATCTAGAGACAAGCTTCTAGTGCAGGCAGGGCGTTTGTATGCGAGACCATTCGATTGCAAATGAATAATTCTGTTCGTTTTTTTTCTCTTCCCTTGTTTCTTTTGCTTTTCTTTTCCAGCTTCCTTGAGATCGGATAAAGAAATGTGGAAGGGAGATTGTGTTGCCAAGTTCGACAGTGAGTCGTTTGAGCATGCACAAAATAATACAAGTATCAGTTTGCACAACGAGACAAAGTTGGAAAAGAAATCAAGAAAAAGAAAGGAGAGATTGAGAATGGACTCAACATGGATGGCGCGAGCGAAATGTAGCGAGATAAGGGACCAAGATAGAGAGATGAGAAATGATTCACAGCTTTAAATAGTTATTTTCATACTTATTATTGTATATGTTGCTGTTTATTTAATATTTATTATATGTTGGGAAAAAAGTACCAAACTTCCGTCATTACAATTACAAACAGCCTTTTCTTTCACTGAAGTGCCTTTCAACTTGACATTTCGCATACATAGTGAAGCTCTAATTTTTTTTAGCCTTTTCAGTTGATTTTCAAGTGCAGAAATGTATAAGAAGCGTCGATATCAGAAATCATAAAGTTTCTGCAATCTTTTTTTCTTCTTTGCACTTGTGAATTGAAATTACATAGAGATCTATAGAGTACTTTCAGGCGCAGAATGTTCTGGCTGGAACCATCAGTGTCTGCACGCTCTTTCGCAACGTGCGATCACTTCCTTATCATTTTGATAATCTTTAGTTTCGCCAAACAAGATAAACCCACTCCTTCTCGGTTTACTCGGAATTTTCTCGAGTGCACGATACTAGTTTCTGGCCGCCTCACTGTGTAGTTTCTACCGAGGGGCCAGGGCTGGCTTATAGTCTCTGCTTCTTTCGCATCCCTCTTCTCTCCACTTTCTCCATGCTCTCTCGTCTTAGGCGACGCTGTCGCGGCGTCAGCGCTCTCTTATCATCGCGTGCTCTCCCGCCGCATGGTACCCACGTGTATATGTGTGGTGTGCATTGTTGTTGGATTCCTGCTGGGTGTTGTGTGCTGACAAAGTTTCTGCCATAACCAGGAGAGAGAGAGAGAGAGATAAGAGAAAGAGGTTAGAGAGAAAGAGAGAGAACGAGGGAGATAAATAGATGAGTGAGTGAGATTAGAGAGAGGAAGAAAGAGAGAGAAGAGAGAAAAGAGAGAGAGAGAGAGAGAGAGAGTGAAGAGAGAGAGAGAGAGAGAGAAGAGAGTGAGAGAGAGTGGGGAGAGAGTGAGAGAGAGAGAAAGAGAGAGAGAGAGCGAAGGAGGATGCACAGTGCGGCAGCGAATAAAAGGCGTCGCTCGCTCTCTCGATCCAAGCGTCCGCTCGCCTTCTACCCACTCTCGCGAACCGAGCATTTCTCAGCCGGCGAGCATACTTATTTGTTTACTTATTTATTTATTATAATATCTATTTAGTTAATTATGTATACATTTACATTACTTATTACTACTTATATTACTAGAACGGTATTGAGAATATAATTCTAATATACATATTTGCAGTAGTCCATCTATCGTATGCAGTCAGGCTTACTAGAATAAATTTTTCTGCAGAAAACAGTTTATTCTTGCTTTTAAAGGCATTTGGAACACTTTTTAAAATTATTATTTTCCGAAATGCAAACAAAAACCGCTTTATTAAAGTACCACGAAATACAACACAGTAATCTATTATGACTTTAATTAACCATCGCATCTCTCTAAATCACATACTTTGTGTCATTCAAAAAGAAGTTTTGAGTTTCTGTATTCTCCCAATCTATCAATACTTTCTACAAAGAAGTAATCGTAACATCTGACAATACATTCGACAAAAAAGTAATAGTAATTTGTGGCAATACTTTGGACAAATAAGCAATAGTTACTTTTCATTTTCATTGTTGAGGAGGAGAAATGGCGCCATCTTCCTACAAGTTCACCTACTTCAACGGCCGCGGACTTGGCGAGACGGCGCGGCAAGTGTTTGCTGTCGCCGGCCAAAAGTACGAAGACGTCCGCATCGAAAAGGAGCAATGGGAGAAGCTCAAGCCGAGTTAGTATATATTTTATGTACGTAGAGGCTTATTAGTTTTTATTTATATGCTTAATCTTTTATAGTTTTTCAATCCTCTTTATTTTCTTGCCAAACACATTAGGAGCATGTTGACATTACATTTTTCTTGCTTGCTAATGCAAAATACACGGGTTTTTAAATCGTACATATGTATATGTGTATGTATGTGAAGGAGAAAGGCAAACCAGATAGCCTTTGAATTCATTACGTTGGAGTATTGCTTAGGCAGTCTGGATTCTTCAGCCCTCATTTTCATTCACGAGAGTTGTTTATGACAGGAAAACTGCTTGTCAGAAGGGGTTCCCGCCTTCTTACTTCCACCTGCGCGCGCTCCAAGTTTTTGCCTCCCTCACACTAGGCAGCGATAAGGCGAGAGAGATAGAGAGAGAGAAAACGAAATAATAAGAGAAAAAGGAGAGAGAGAGAGATAGAGAAAGAATAAGAGAGAGAACCACAGAGAAAGAGAGCGAAAGATGAAAGTGAGTGAAAATGAGAAATATGTCAATACGTGGGAGGAAATTCTCTCACTAGGCCCCCACCTTCCGAGGCTCTCCAAAAAAAAAGACGAAGAAGTGAAAGCTTTCAGTCACGCGACACCAGTAGCTCCAGACTCGGCATAGTCGAGAGAAATCTCCTTTTACGGCTCGATGGAGCGCGGCGGCCAGAACTTTGAGTTCAAAATTTGCTCCGAGCATAAACAAGCACGAAACTTCCAGCCTGCAATCTATTTCAATCTTTCACCCGGCCATTGTAAGAGTGCCTCTCTAACGCACACACACTCTCTCTCGCCCTTGTGTTAGAGGCGAAATGGTGCGACATCAAGAATGAAATTTTGACTTGACTGTGCACGAATATTTAAAAAAAAACAACGAGAGTTATCCCTTTATTTGGCGTATATTTTGAGAGATAAACTGTGCAAAAAAAATGTATGCCAAGGCTACTTCATTAATTGGGAACTAACAAAATTCTAGCTTGGTTAAGAAATAAAAAGAGAAACTGGAAGCTTGAAACTGTAGCCACGGTAATAGCTCACGGAAATCACTCCCTTTCAGCAACACCCTTCGGGCAGCTGCCACTTCTCGAGGTCGACGGGCATGTCATCCCGCAGTCGGCGGCCATTGTTCGCTTCCTCGCGAAGCAATTTGGTTCGTTGGGACTTTCTCTGCTTCTCTGCAGTCTCTCCTGCTCTCTCTCTCTTTCACTTTTCTTCCTTCTTTCTCTGTTCTCGCAAATTAGTCATAGCTTTCTCTTGAGCTCAAAAAAGCAGGGGAATTGTCGAAAGAGACGACAATTGCGTGCCTCAACTTTGCACAGTATTCAGAAAGTCCGAGTTTCTTACTTATATTAGGCAGAGAGAAACAAATTGGTCAGGCTGGCCAAGTTGACTTGAAATTCAGGCCTCTACGGCGCGAACGACTTTGAGGCGGCGCTGATTGACGCGTACATGGACCAGTACAAGGACTTCCACACCGAGTTCGCCAAGTACGTGTACATCGTACGTGGCATCAAGCCGGGCGACAAGGTATGGCATTAATTTGCCAACTAATTAATTAATTTATTTGCTTATCGTTCATGTAGTTTTTTTTTTCATGTAACCTCGAAACATTAAAATGTTTCGAGGTTTCTGCACAAAAGATATTTATAAAGGAATGTGTCAGAAAAATGCGCATCTGGCATTTGTTGCTTTTATTCTTCTATCTGTCTTCAAATGACGTTCACTATACAGTAGTCGATGGATCGCATAACTAAATTATCATTTGAATTTGGCGCCAAAACAAAATACACATTTGAATTTCGCGCCGTTCTAGGACGCCGCGTGGAAGGAGCACGCCGAGCCGGCACGCGACTCCTTCTTCCCTCTGATCGTGAAGCAGCTGAAGGCCAACGGCACGGGCTTCATAGTCGGCTCGAAGCTGTCCTACTTTGATCTCCATCTCGCCGAGAATGTCACGACGATGTCCAAGCTGCTCCCGGGCAAGATGGACAAGTATCCCGAGGTACATAGTTTATTAGTTATTACTTCGTTTATTAATAATTTTATAATTAAATTTATTATTACCTTCTAAATTTATCTACATAGTTTTAGGTCATAATTAGTGTGTATAAAAATATCAGCTTTGAAAAGTTCAATTTGTTTCAAAGAAATGCATGCGCTTCAAACTTCTTCCTCTTCTATCCTTTGGAAAGTTCCGATTAGTGATCGTAAAGTCTGCCGTTTTGTTTAGGTCGTCGAGTTCGCGAAGCGCATCCAGGAGATTCCGCAGGTCAAGGCGTGGATCGAGAAGAGGCCCGTCACTGACTTCTAGAATTTCTAGCACAATCGATGACAATCTGAATAATTAAAAAATTTGACCTAATTAAGAATCAATCAATTAATTTCGTAACCGCAAGAGTGTACGCTCTAGCTTAAGGTTTCCGACCATATCCAGGTTCTGTGTGCATCGCGTTTAATCGTAAAACATTTTTGTTTTCCGGATTTTTTATGCATCCTTAAAGTCTCAGGACCTTATGAGTAGTCATTCCATAGCATTAACTATTTATATTTATATCCTTTACCCAAGTGATCTTCCCGAATCTTATGGACCGCAATTATGAACTGATTTTGTGGATAAAAGAAAATAAAACAAGTTCTATTCACTCATTGTTACAGTAATTTACTACACAATTGAATGAGATGACGCGAGATCATACAGTATTTATCAAAACTTATAGTTAGAAATGATGAAACGATAGTTTATTGACATATAGAGAGAATGATAATTTGATTAGCTTGAATATAGCGCACAATCGGGAATCTAAATTAAAAGAAAAAAAATTGGGTTAAGGGTGAGATTGATGATTACCTTCCTCTCCAGGTGGTTTCAAGCCTTGCTAGGAATGGCGGAATCAGTGGGAGCAGAGAGATTTATGCATACACTTGAGGAGAGTGTAGGCAACGGACACAACTTCGCGCTGCCATCCTGAGCTGATAAGATAGAATTATAGTCTTCGCGCCTCCTTTCTAAGCATTGATAACAGAGTTCCTGAGTTTTTTTTTTTTTTATTAGCGGGGAAGCTGACATCTGAGTGACCATTTTAATTACTTGATAAAACTGTTGGATCTTCATTTTTTTCATATATTCAAATAACACATGTCATTAAAGCACATATAAAAGTTGTCAAATCCGTTCCGTCCGATCCCTCAAAAAAGCCTGCATGGTCGACTTCGACGACGTGAGTGGTCGACTTCGACGGGACAACAACTTCGCGAAGGTTGAACGGGGGCCGAGCCTCAAGGGACCACTTCTTATTCCGTGTGGCGAGCGAATCGTCTTCGTTACACCTTTTCATCTTTGCATCCTCTGCCAACGACGGAAGCAACGGGGATCAAATATTTATTTCAGAATATTGGAAGCAATAAAATAGATAAGAAGAAGGTACAGCGAAGTAATGACGCAGATGAGAAGAATGTAAAGTCAAGGGCTGAAGCACGACGAATCAATCTCGACTAAACGAGCCATGAATGAGGAGATGACATGGCCCTTTCATTCCATGCTCGAAAACAAAATTAGCCAAACGCCAAAAGATCCTGGCGTGTCATGCACATGTTTCTTCTTAATATATATACATCAAAAATTTAGCTTATTCTTAGACCGTCCAAAATATCCTCCGTTACGAAAAAATGAGAGAAACGTTTCTTGATCTCTAGCTTGACGAAGTTATCGTCGCTTGCTTCAGCTTTACTGAAAGTCGACACAGTCGGATTCGCTTCGCGTCTCGCTCCGACGGAGTATCCACAAACTATAATATTTTGATTTTTTTTTAAACCAACAGGGCGCAGAGGAGAGCTGCCATAGAGTTTTGAAACATTTAGAAGTAGTAAAGTAATTAGCTTTATTTGGGAAGAGCTAACCCGGTGCCAACCGATTGGCGGTAGGGAATGCGATGGGAATGACGGCATCTTTGAGAAAACAGCTATTTTCACTCCAATCTATTCAAAGTTGTAATGTAACGTGATAGAATGGATAACATAACTCACTTTAAAAATAAAGAATGTACTTGAACATGTTTTATTTTTAAAGATTGCTGCACTAATAATACCCGTCTTACTTTTGAGCCATTTCTTGTAAATTGTAATGTACGAAGTGGGTCTCTCTCAAAAAGAATTTCATTGTCATGTGTATTTAACAATTTTTATAGAGTAAATTAACAAACTATGGAATATACAAAATCGCTGAAGCATAAACACAGCTTGCGTAGAATATTCGATAAAGATTCTCATGGTCAGGTCAGTAGAAAGCTCATTTAAAAAAGTTGGCTTTTCACCGGTAATAACAAATTAATTTATTTACAAATTTTGCTTTCCTTGTCTGACACACTAAGATTTACGAGTTAGTGTCAAAACATGCATTTTACATTTTTCTACATTGTAAAAGTTAATCCCCGAAACATATTTCACTTCTCCATTGATCAAATCAACGAGCAACAGTTTGTTTAACATTTAAAAGCATCTTGTGATTTTATTTTATCGTTTTTGCTTACTCTTGCTTGCGCCCGTCTATCCAACAAATACATACTTATTTCCCAATGGTAATTTTCTTTCTGTGCTATTTCTGTCCTCGAACACACTCGCTATATCTTTATTGTTTCTTATCTTTTCTCTAACTTTCTCTCTATTCTCTCTTTCTCTCTCTCTCTCCTCATCCTACCCGTGTTCTCTCCCTTCTCACCTTCCTCGTCGCGCCGTCTGGGCTTTCTAATTTTCTCGTGCTCTCTCGATGGGTGTGCTCTCCGGCACATGAACATCGTGTGCTGGTGCAGGTCTGTGTGTTCGTGATGAAATGCTATAGTTTCTTCGCCACCCACCGGGGAGAGGCATTGAGAGTAGAAGAGAAGAAACAAAGAGCGAGAGAAGATAGACGGGCGAGAGAGTGGAGAGTGATAGACAAATATGGAAAGAAAAGAAAAAGAGAAAGAGTGAGAAAGAGAGATAGAGAGATTCAGTAAGTGAGGAGAAAAGTGAGCATAGAACTGCCGATGCCCCGTAGTGCAGCGAATAAAAGGGAGCTCGCTTTCTGCTCTCACGCAACATTTCACTCATAATTTTTATATAATATTTTTTCTGTATTAATTTTTGACTTTCATGCCATTTCATAGAATAACACGAGCGTAATTTTATTTGACATGTTTAATGTTGCTTATACATATATGTTTATTAATGTAAAAGCGCGCGAATTCAAACTTTAATTTACATATGGCGCCGGCGTCCTACAAGCTGATCTACTTCAACAGTCGCGGTCGCGGCGAGACAGCGCGGCAGATCTTTGCTGTCGCCGGCCAGCCATACGAGGACGTCCGCATCGAGAAGGAGCAATGGGAGGAGCTCAAGCCGAGTTTGTTCATAACTAATTTGTTACATAACTATGTATTCTCTTTCATTTTATTTGTATTTACTCGCGTTTATACATACATACGTATGTATTCAAGAAAATACGAATCCAGACATTCGTGCTCTATAGTTTCTAGATTTCTAGGTTGCCATAGATATCGTTGAATTAACCATCGAAATTATAATTTAATTTTTTGTTACTCTTCTGGCTATGAGAGTGGCTGAAAGTTCTCTTCCTGTTAGGCACGCCTTTCGGGAAGCTGCCTCTGTTAGAAGTCGACGGACAAGTCATCCCACAGTCTCCCGCGATCAATCGTTTCCTCGCCAAACAATTTGGTTGGTTGTCTCTCTCTCTCTATCACCCTGTTTCTCTGCCTTTCTATCTCCATCTCACACTTTCCCAGTTTACATACCTCTCATATCATTATTCTCACTGTTCCGTTTCTACCAATTTTCTATTTATATTTTTTCGTATTCACGAAAGGACTGTTTTGAATCATTTGGCTAGACCTTTCTGGCCGTATATCTATGAATGAATGAATCAGAGAGTAATTCACACACAGATGCGGAAAAACGGATTTAATTAGTTATTCGTTGAGATTGAAGCAGTTTACTCAAGTTTTTCGAAAAAAATATCTATTTATCACCAAATTGAGGACTCTACGGCTCGGACGACTTCGAGGCCGGGATGATCGACGCTTTCAATGGCCAGTTCGTCGACTTCACCAGCGAGTTCTCCAAGTTTGCGCGCATCTTCCGCGGCGTCATCCCGGGCGATAAGGTAATGGTAATCGTCATTAGATCGCTTCAAAGCATTCTTATTGTTATTATGTACTAATATTATTATTTTGTTAATAAAAAGTATATTTCCTAAAAAATAAAAATCTTGCGCGATATCAAGAATGATTCGAGTCCATTAGTTCGCAATCCAATAACGGAAAGTGATTTTATCTTAAATTCACATTGGAGATAAAACATTGCAAAAACCTACTTTGAATTTCGCGCCAAATCGTTATTTCCTTTTAGGACACCGCGTGGAAAGAACACGGCGAGCTGGCGCGCAATGCATTCTTCCCGTTGATTGTGAAGCAACTGAAGGAGAACGGTTCTGGTTTCATCGTTGGCTCAAAGCTCTCCTACTTTGATCTCCATCTTACCGAGTTTGTGGCGACGATGGAGAAGCTGCTACCCGGACGACTCGACAAATACCCGGAGGTTCGAAAAGTACCGACAACGAGCCAGGGATAGGGGAAACTTTTTTTTAAAATCTAACTCGGCTCGTTAAAAATCGCTGCTCAATTAGCTTCCCGTGGCAGGTGGGCGGTACTGTAAATTTAGTTATTTAAAAAAAAATATAGAGATTTCTGTGTTAAGGTGACCGAATACGCTAAGTGCATCCATCAAATTCCGAAATTGAAGGCGTGGATCGAGAGGAGGCCCGATTCTGAGTTCTAAAACAACAACAACAACTAAAAATAAGTGATATTTAATAATCAAAAATTTTGAGTAATTGTAAATGAAACAAGTTAAGCAATGATTTAGCGAGAAAAAGTTCGAGTTAGCACGAAAAATAATCATTTCCATTCTGTATCAAAGTATATGTACATGACAATTTTTTAAAGAAAAAATAGACAATCTCCGATAACAAAAATGATGATCTGTTTGCTTCACGCCATTGTTTTCTTCAAAATGATTTTTACTTCATTTATGAACTGATTTCATTGATAAAGCATTATAAGATGTTTAATAAAAATTATTAACATTTTATTGATCCTAAAGCAATACATTTGCTTAAATCGCTAACCATAAGTGAAAGGATACATTTGGGTCTTTGTGCACCGTTGCTGCCTAACCTCGGCCGAACGAATGACAAAAACTTGTTTCACCTTTTCTCCATGAGCCTTTTCAAGGACAGCACGTAAGGCTCTTAATTGCCACTCTTTTTAGGAACTTTTTCAACGGGGGTATAGTTCAGTGGTAGATTAGGTTTATGTGTAAATGATAAGAAAATGGAAACATAGATTTTCTGGAGAGAGTGCAAAAACTTGTTCGCGGCCGAGCATCGAACCTGAGACCTTAAGATTACAAGTCAAACGCTTCCGCAATACACTACAGAGGACTATTAGTTGTATCATGATCCTTTTCCTTTGACAGCGTGGACTGCTTCCCCACTGCCTCATCATTACAAGGCTGATTGTGAGACTTGGGAATATCTCAGTTTGCAGCAACTACACCTTCCTTCGCATCTCTCTATCTCTATTTATACTCCACCAGTCTCGCTTTCTCTTTCTCTCTCTCTCTCACTCTCTCTCTCTCTCCCTCTCTTTCTCTCGTTCTCTCTCCTCACTCTCTCTCTCCCTCTCTTTCTCTCGTTCTCTCTCCTCTCTCTCTCTCTCTCTCTCTGTTTCTATCTCCACTAGTCTCGCTTTCTTTTTCTCTCTTTCTCTCTCTCTCTCTTTTTCTCTCTCTCTATCTCTCTCTATCTCTCTCTTTCTCTCTTTCTCTTTATCTCTCTTCACTCTCTCTCTCTAAAGAGTATTCTTACCGCTTATGTTTTCATTCATGTGAAATACCGTTTATAAAATGAAATTGAGTTGAAAGATAAAAATAAAGAGAGACTGGTGGAGATAGAAACAGAGAGAGAGTGGAGAGAGAGAGAGAGAAGAGAAAGAGAGAAAGAGAGAGAGAGTGAGAGAGAGAGAAAGAGAGAGAGAAAAAGAAAGCGAGACTGGTGGAGTATAAATAGAGGGAGAGAGAGAGATGCGAAGGAAGGTGCAGGTGCTGCAAACTGAGATGAAATATTCCCAAGCCTCACAATCAGCCTTGTTATGATGAGGCAGTGGGGAAGCAGTCCACGCTGTCAAAGGAAAAGGATCATGATACAACTAATAGTCCTCTGTAGTGTATTGCGGAAGCGTTTGACTTGTAATCTTAAGGTCTCAGGTTCGATGCTCGGCTGCGAACAAATTTTTGCACTCTCTCCAGAAAATCTATGTTTCCATTTTCTTATCATTTACACATAAACTAAATGAGAAACTCAAACAAAACAAAAGAACAAACTAAAAAAAAATTAGAACTGCTCCGGAAAAAAATTTCCTTTTTGTAGTTTGTATTCCTGTCTGGTGGAGCCAGCTTCTTTCTCAGTCTGCAAAAATCACAACCATGTTAAATGCAGTAAACTCAAAAAAATATGAGTTTACAGTCATTTATAAATCTTTTCCAAAACGGACTTCATGGTCGCATTCTCCATGGTCGAAATAGGTTACCACGCAAGCGAAATGGCACGAAAATGCTTATTCAGCGAGCTATTCCAGTTCATATTATTTATATTAATATTATTAATATTATTAATATTATTAATATCGGACCCAATAATGTTGAGCGGGACTGTACATATGTCGGTTGCTGAATTCAAGGTGCGAGTACTACAAGATTAGATAATTGATTCATTTATTCTTCAGAGTTATTTATGTATGAAATCAAAAAAGTTGCTCATGCTGCTGAAGACTTCTTTGACTGTTGACTTTTGGTTAAAGTCACATAATTTGTGCGTGAATACTTGCCAGTATTCACAAACAATTTCAGTATGAATTGCTAAAGAAATCAAACTGTGACGGCTACAAACAGGAATGAAAAGCGAGTGTAAACTGCAGTATCGGAAAATGCTTCCATGTGCTTTCGTCTGTCTATTTCTAAACTATATATTGAATATGATTGTGCAAGAACTTCTAATATCGCGATCTTTCCAAGCTCCTTGGGTCGCTGCTCGACATGAGCATCGAAGAGGATTGCTGCGAAAGGGTGGAAGGCTCGCGGAAGATTCGCGGGAAGGCCCGCTTTAAGGCAGTTCGATACTCGCTCGAGCACAGCGAGTACAAGTAGAAGTTCAGCACTGATCTGGAGAAGTAAATGACGATTCATTTGAATATATTTCAATCATAATTTTTATAAATTAATAAGCTTATTCATTCACACACGCCTCAGTCCAAAGATGATTGTTGTTAGTCTACTCTGAATGGAATTTTGACTGACGAGAGAACATTGACACTTCTGTAGCTGGATATCAAGATAATTTCAAGAAACGATCCCGCATCCGTCGTGAGCAGAGTTGAGCGGCTGAGGACGAACGTGATGGAAGAGACCACGAGCATCGCAGTCACTCGCTGGTTACTGCTATTTGCCGAGGAATTGATACTATTCGGACTTTGCCTCAAAAAATATGCTTCTCAAACACATATCAAATACTTGTAAATTTAAGACTGACGATTTACCTTCTGAGTGTGAAAAGTTTAATGCCGATTATTATGTTCAAGAAGATTAGCAACATGGAGGGAATTCCTCCGAAGACCCACTAAATTTGGGCTTTTATACATGTTTTCTTAATGCATCTACTTGCCTGACGTATTACGGAATAATGTATTAAAAATAGCATTGATTGAAATCCCGGAATTAAGTCATAATCAGACCAGTGTCTGCAAAGAAAGCTCATACATGCGTCGGTGAATCGAGATTGCATATAATAAATGTTTTTTTTAATATTTAGCTCCTTTTATCCCGTATTTTATATTGAGAATCTACTTGGTCGTGTTGCGTTCCAACTACATTTTCTCAGTAACGCTCAATCTGCCAATTCCTTTCCTCTTTCTTATATCAGATGTTTCTCGTTTTGTAGCATGCAAAATTGCGTAGGAGACGTAAAGATTCTGGCTGACATTTCACGGTCGTAATCACGACGGGCATAACCAAAAAGCATAAAATTTGGAGTCGAAAGGAAGAATGCGGCAGCTGCCAAGCCGAGAACGACAGCGACACGACGGCGGAGCCACTTTTCCTTTGTCGTGGCGGCGTAGCGCATCGGCCAGAAAACTGCGTAGAAACGGTCGACCGCCAGAGCATTCAGGCAGAAGCCACTGGAAGTGATCGAGGATACCGTATATTCTTTGCTAGGACACACACTTTATAATAATCCCCTCTGAAAGTGCCATTGAAAAATAGTACCCCTCCCTCTAGTAGAAACCCCCCCCCCCTACACAGTTTAGTACTACAGCTCGAGAAGTACTTCGAAGGGATCCTGGGGCATGGGGCACCAATGGACTGATGGCAAATTCATGAAAAATCTGTTGTTAAACGGATATTTCAGTGTTTATCTACTCTCTAATAGAGTATTGAGAAATAGTATCCACCGGGGGTACTAATAGAGAAAATACTATAATAAGTGTTTTTTGATGAGAAAGAATCTGTAGGTGATGCACCTCCATCCAATAAACATGAAGGCGAAGTCATCGAACAGGGAACGGTAAACAATGCCAAAAAGAGAATACTGGAACAGAATTGAATAGTGCATAAGTACATATGGGGTGTAGCAAAAGAGAAGAAGAACGTCGGCGAGGAATGCGGCCTGGAAAGCAGACAAAAAAAAATTATTTAAAAAAAATATCACACCTCTTGAAAAAGGGTGATCTACTAATCAACAATACCGTGAAAAATGCTTTGTGCAAGAATTAATTTTAGTTATTAACTTCTTCGTTGTTTTTTTACAAATTAAAATGCATACCTTAATGAATATGAGCGAGTTCGTCGGCATGACAAAGAGCACAAGCAGATTGATGGCTTGACTGATGAAACCTGTGACAGTTGATGCAACAAAAAATCTTGATCGTAACTCGGAATTTATTATTTTTCACAAATCAGAAAATTCCAGTTTTACCATACCTGGATAACTTGTGAAGTTCAAAGTTTGTGAAAAACATTTTCTCCAAATAGTAAAAAAAAATCTTAAGGCTACTCACAAACGTACTTACATTTGTACTTGCAAGCACAAGCAATATTCAAATGAGTACGTACCGATGATTAGAAGTGTAGGCAGCACAAAGATGCTAAATATGTCTTCAAGCTTGAATATCAGCTCTATAACCATTTATGATGAAACGCGGAACAAGCTGATAGTTTGCACAGGAAGCTGATTCTGATCGATTGATCTATGTAAATATGTGTTCATGCTCGAGTAATAGTTCTAAATCCATTGATGGAGAAAAGCAGCACGATATGAGCCAATTGTAAGAACAAACTTATGGCAATCTTCTGATAATCATTACGCATGTGAGTATATCAAAAAATTTGTCTTTTAGTACAGGCGAAAATTTTATCCCTGAAATTAAGTATTAAGTAGAATATTCTTAAAAGAGACCATAAAGGATAAACTCCTACCACGAAGTACCTGACAGATTTGGACAGATTGGTATGGTGTAAAGAATCCACAGAAATGGTTAGGGAGTGAGCCGACGTGTTAAGAAAACCCGGCCAATGGTGGTTGCGCGCACAATATATATAGTATATTATATTTATCGACATCAAAATAAATTAATGTGCCGACACTTGGAAATGTAAATTCAGTAGTTATTAAAAGTTCCTGCATTGTAATAGAGTAGAGAGAAAATATGGCAGAGAATTTAGAAAAGTAGAAACTTAGGTGTAAATAGGGGGATGGGGGGGGGAATATCCATGCATTTCAAGCGCAGGAGTTTAATGGCCCAGGCGGCCCAGATTTTGATTTGCCGAAACTTTTTGAAAATGGTGGGAAAATTAAATAATGCGAATTCAAAGTAGAGAATAGTGTTAATTTCCTAAGGGCAGAGACGTTTTTGTGACTTCGGGATACTTTCAATCGAAGTTTCTAGCCCAACCTGACCAAATTAGGCGAACAAACAAGAAACTATTTATTCGCTTCGGACCTCCTTTAATTCAAAATTTTAGCCTATACTTACATAAAAACAATTTTTTTTAATTGACATAGTGTAATAAAACAGCGACATATCGGAATAAATTTTTGTTAGATTTCAACAAGGACTCTAGGAAAGCAATTCAACAACTGAGATTAGTGAATATAATGTACATAATCCATACATATCTCTGCTTCACTTAAAAAGTATGCAGTCAGCTAATGTTTTAGTCCTCAATACAAAGTTTCCTTATCGCGTCAGCAAAGACCACGAGAAATCGTGGGTGAGCTCCGGTTAGTAACAAAAAGAAATGACTACAAAATTATGCAAACGAAAATGATTTCTGAGGGAATAACTGAAAAAAGTTGCCTCCACATGCAAGCCTGAATTAGAGTTCATGAAAATAGAATGCAACGGTGGAGAACTCTGATTACTGCATATTCTATAGGCTATTGAATAAAATAGCTATCTTCAGGAATAGCCTCAAATGTTCATATGAATCAGAGTAAGAACAAATTCAAAATCTAGCAATTCAAAATTTGTGGTCAACTAGATTTACCATCTTCTATTCATATTATGCTTCTCCTTCTTTTTCTCAATTCGTGTGACACATAATGAATGTTGAGAACTTTCGAACATTCGGTGTGTCTTGAGCGAAAATAGAGAGTAATTAATAAATATTTTTACTGACTTCAAGGTGGAAGTACTACAAAATAAGGAAAAGATTCAAAAAAACGCCGTGCTCACATGCACGCCTGAAATAGAGTTTAAACAAACCTAACGAAGCGATGACCTCAGAACTCTGATTCGTTCTTGTTGTAGGCTTATCGTGGAATGATGCATAAAATTTACAGACTCTTCTGACTATTGCAGACCACACGACGATTTCTTCTGCTATCCCTTCTCCCGCTGTTTATTCACGCAAACAGCATTATTAGCCTTATAAAGCGAACAAACCAATTATGTAGCTAGTTCATCATAAGTCCCTCACCGTTGTCCAATAGGAGCATATGTTTAAAATCATTTATTGCATTTATTCATGCTCACTTAGGAGCTTGTTATTCAATTCTACAGTACATACTTTCATATGTACAGTATGAATAAAACACTCTTCTTCCTTGTGATCTGGATAAGTTCAGTGGAAGAACGAGAGAATGTTGCTGAAGATGGAAGGCTCCTCGGTGGTTGCCGGATTGGAAGGGCTGCCTGAGGGAGAGGGAGGAGGACTGCCAGAGGGTGGAGGAGGCGGGCTGCCTGAGGGAGGTGGAGGGGGGCTGCCAGAGGGGGGAGGAGGCGGGCTGCCAGAGGGTGGAGGAGGGGGACTACCTGAGGGCGGAGGAGGCGGGCTGCCAGATCCGTGAGGTTGTGGAGAACCTGATGGGCGTTGTGCAGCCGAGAACGCTGCGAGAGCAGCGAGCATCAGGAACAGTTTCGTCTGCATCTCTGAAAGAAGGCACATGGAACGGGCGCGCAAAACAATGGAAGACATAATCACGGAGATATATGTATAAATATTCAATCGAAATATAAAAATTAGCAGTGAGCGGCCCGCTTGCGGAAGAGGCATCACCTTTGTGTTCCCTTCCTGCATTGCCTGTCTCCCCCATGTCACCTGCCGTCTTTATATTGCCGTAGAATGATCGAGATGTCGGTTGTATAGGATGTGGCACCTCTCGCCTCGACCCGGCAGCCTCCACAGAAGCCACCATCAAGCATCGGATGAGCTGGCATTCTCTTCCTTTCTCTTGTTTACTCTTTTTTTGGTAGACTATTTCAAATTGTCTCATCTTCCCTTTGTATGCGCAAGCAGGTTACGCAATAACGATGACTTGTTCTTGAAGTTATCTGTGATCTCGCCTCTGTTCAAACAACGTCATGCAATTGCAGAGATTTCCGAGTGTCAACCGATTGGTATGAGAGCATACTGGAAAAGGACTGAAAAATATTATTCAATACTTAGAGGACGTCTACAAAATCTCTGTATAAGAGATGGATAACGAGATTAGATACTTTCACAATATTCATACATAGATAGCATATGTAAACTATGCCAAATTTATATGAATTGAAAAGCCAGAGTGCAACGGAATGTTATGTACATATCTACAACTTTCTTACTATCGCATTCACTCTCATTCGATATCGCGTAAGCATAGCGCTACTTGGTTGACCTTTATCTCTATTATCCATGCTCGACGGACTAGCTCTCTTTCAATCGCATGCTCTCTCTCGTGCCACATGGCGTATGCCCTCTGCCCGCTGACCGCAGTCTCTCTCTCGTGCCACATGGCGTATGCCCTCTGCCCGCTGACCGCAGTCTCTCTCTCTCTCTCTCTTCTCCCTCTATCTCTTCTCTCTCTTTCTTCTCTCTCTCTCTCTTACTCTCATTTCTATGCCCGTCTGTGTCTCTCATACCATCGCCGACTCTTGCCTGCCATCTTCCTCATGGCGCGTTGTTTGCTACTTACGCTAGGGCTATCAATCCATCTGCCTTCCTACAAACTATTCCAAGGAATGATTTATTACTTCACTTTGATTTATTTTTCTCTATTTAGGCTCGAATTTCGCGGTCAAAAAATTTTATTTTTAATTTTTAAATTATTTACGATATTCTCTTGTTTTGAATACATTTTAGTCAGATTTTTTGATCAACAATCATACACAAGGAGTGTGTGTAAACGATGCAGTTTCTTGAAGGTACGTCGTTTTCCAGGCGATTGAATTTTGCATCGCGTAGAAATATTACTTTTACATGGATTAATTCATTTAAAAAGGGCACATCAAGAGCCGCGATAGCCGATAGAGCAAACAAAATTGAATAAAAATTCCTTTGAATATTTAGAAATCTTCCAGCTCTTTCAAAGTAAAGAAAGTCATTCCAAAATGTAAGGGAAGCCACGCATTTCAACGAGTTTGCACGGTACATAATTCACGTCCAAAGACGACGATTGAAAATTGTTTGGAACCACCGCATCGTTTAGCAGAACCAGACATCGGCCTCCTTTTCATACAATGCGCTTTCACTATATGCGAATCTCCCCTCATCCTTTCGTCCTCATAAGCCGCGTCTTCAGTCTTCGTTCTGCTTCTCGCACTGTCATCTCTCGCCCTGTCTCGCTCTCTCTCTCTCTCTCTCTCTCGCTCTCTCTCTCTCTCTCTCCTCTAGCTCGTTTTCTCTCGCTTCCTCCCTCCCTCGCTCGCTTTCGAGTTCTCCCCCACGGGGTTACAAACACAACTTATGGAAAGCGTTTGCAGGTCGCACCTAATAACTTGTACAATTAAATGTGTGTCATGACATGATAAGGTGTGAAGAAGGTCAGTGTCGAAAGAGATATATACGCCATTCAGATTCACTTTCATTTTCAATCTCGTAACTCTGGCAGCATCTTGCTCACTCAACTCCTTCGATTATTATGTAAATTACATTCCGCGTCCATTTCAATTTCCCTCTTTTCGTTTTCAATTACATTTTCACACGTGATATATGTACACATATATGTTAAGTGTCAATATCCAAGAATGATATTAAATTGTATGCCAATTTTCTCTTATTGTTTTCCGTCTCGCTCACCTTTGTTTTCTCACATCCCATATCTCCTGTCCACTTATACTCTCTCCCAACACGTTCTTCCCTTTCTTCATCTTTCTGTCTTTGCCTATCCTTTTATCTCTCTCTACTCTCCTCTAACCTAGCCATCTCCTTTCAGTCCTCTCGTCTCCTATCTCTCTCTCCCTCTCTCTCTCTCTCTCTCTTTCTCGTGCTTATTAAGCGTTCTTTTCTTCTTCAGTCCTTTATTTCCTGGTCAGATATGCGTTAGTTTTAAACCGAAAATTAATATGAAGAACTTTTTATTTTTGCAGGGTAACTCGACTGCCTGCATATACCAGGCCATTCTTCTCTCATTACATACACTAATGTCGAGAGCTTCCTTCTAGAGAGGAATCAATTAAGAAAGTATGAATTTCTGGAACTTTTTTTAACACTATCTCAAAGATTCTTTGCCTTATTTTTTTTTTTAAATAATTTACAATTTAGTTAAATCTGCATCTGCCAGAAGCAGAAGAAATGTGGAACAGAGTTGTCAAGGCTTGCGTGATGATCCTCGTCGATGTGGTGGCTAACTAACTGGAGATAGAACACTAAATAGAGGTAATTAGGAGATGTTATAAGTGTACACAGGCAAAGTGATTGTCTTTTAATAGGTGGTGGAGGAAGAAGAAGGAGGAGAGAGGGCACGGAGCGCCTGTGCTGGAAAGCATACTGGGCGGGGCGACCGCTACGCAGCCGCACCGCTGCCATCTTCTCTCCCTCGCTTCATCGACTCGCTCGCCATCTCCCCTCCCCAAGAAGAAACCATCTAAGAAGACGGCGCCTAGGAAGGAGCAGCGCCAACCGAGCCGATCTCCCACCCCTCCCCCATTTACATCTAAGACGAGAACCCGCCGCCCACATGCCCCTCCCTCCTCCACACATCGGCAAAGGCCGCAGGTAGTGGACCAGCGCCTGAGCAGGTACGAGGCGGCGCTCGCCTGGGCCCGTGCACAGAGGAAGGCATACTGTGCCTTCTGCGGAAATGCAGAACCTTCTTCACCGCGGACGACCGATACGATCAAGCGGTGGAGATGAACTCGTGCAGAACCTTCTTCACCGCGGACGACCGATACGATCAAGCGGTGGAGATGAAGATCTGTTTCATCTGTCTCAACGAGCACGGTGGAGAATGCAGGAAGAAAGCATTCTGCTACAAATGTGGTAACTTCCGACATTGTGTGCTACTTACGAAAAACCTTGTACATTTATTACTTTGTGGCAACTGGGAGAACCCCGACAACCGGCACAACTGGTGCGTTGGCCCGATCCTAGCTGCCAAGTGTCGTTGTATTATTATTTGCTTGTATTGTGTTCACCTTTTTTCTCACCTTGCTCCATCTGCAACTTGCCTAAATGTCAAATGCAGATAACTCAACATCGGATCTAACACCTGAGGAATTACAAAATAATCGATCTATTTGATCTTGAATCTATTGACGAAGTGAAGGCTGCAATCACAACAGCAAAGAGACAGCTATCACGAGTCTTGAGTGATAAAACACTCAAGGAAATGCTTAAAATATCTGAATCTTATTCTACTCCGATCTCAATTCAATCTGACAATCATCTTACCGCCAGGAGAATTCTAATATCTACTATCCGCACGATTAATCACACACGTGCATATCTAACAAAGAAAAATAGAATCATTACGACTTATATCTCTCATCTACAACGGATCTTGGATTGTGAAAATCTGGAAGAAGTCCACCCGATTATCACACAATATCTAGAAGATAATAAGACGGCAGAATTCTTCGACCAAGTGGACAACGCGACGATCATCCTAGATGTACGGCTCGGCGAAGCCGGATCTCTTCTGGATGAACTCCCCACCTGACGCCGGTGGCATCGCGCACCGATTCTCCACACGCCAGATCAGGTTTGGAAGATCAGCCACCAATTTCATCTACAGTCACTTTTAATAACGCTTCATTCATGCCTAACGTGCATACTGACCAAATGAATCTATCTTCACAATCTATAATTCAAAATACGCCGTCACGCAATGTCGGCATTCCTCCGGGTTTTGCCACTCAAACCCCATCTTATGTGACACCAGCAACACATCTAATGCCTAATTACTCCTCTAATCTTTCTCACTCTCAGAGAGCTGAATTCATATCTCAGAACTATGAAGACAGACAGATTAACTCTTCTGCCTCTGCGATGAGGGCACCCCCTCCGGCAATCTATCAGCAATCTTTCTCATCTTTGTCACAACCGCCTGGTTTGCAGACTAACCCTACAGTGCCACTACCACAGGCACCTCCTCCTACAATATACCAAACTCGCCCTCAGGCAACATATCAGACTCATGCTACCCCTGCTAATGACATACACTATCAGCAACAATCTATCTCCTCTGTATTTCGTCTTCCCCCTCTCGAGCTTCCAGTATACGACGGAACACCCGAGCTCTTTGATCAATGGAGAGGAATCTATGAAAATGTCTTGCACAATCAGCCCATATCTAACACCGAGAAAATGATCCATCTAAAAAACTCATTGAGAAGGAATGCTCTTAATGCTATCAGTCATTTCTCTACATCTGAATACCATCTAGCATACAACCATCTCGTTAAGCGTTTTGATCAAAAATCTTTGGCAAGAGCTAATCTAATATCTCAACTACAAGAAAACCCAGACTCTCCTCTACAAGTCCCAAAAATATGCGAATTTATGCAAATTAGGTTGAAAAAATTCCTCTCCAGACTCTCCTTTACAATTCCTTCCATTATGTAAATTTATGCAAATTAGGTGGGTAATTGGGTAACCCAAAGGGAGAGGAACAACTTTGATCTAGGGGCTTTATAGCTAGGATGGTCCTAGAGGACATTTCTCACTTGTAAGGGCCCGAACTTGGAGCAATTAGAACGTCACACGACGAAAAATTAAACAAACGGGGGGTCTGTATATCGGCCCCCAGGGGTCGTACAGACCCCTACGTTAGCATTTTGGAATCAGCTCGACGCGCCATGAACATAGACCACAAGATTACAACTTAGGGTCTATGGAGCAAAAAGTTACGGAAAGTTACGGACTTTTAGGTAAATGAGGAAAATCCAATACTAAGTGCCCGAGCCGATACCCAAATAGCGTCAGCGCGCTGCGCGCGCTGCCGCCAATAGAACAGGGCTAGGTGATGAGAGACGCAGAAAGTGCGATGGTACGATGGCGAATTAGCTATTGTGAGCTTTTCTCTCAAAATGTTCAGTACTACGACATTATTGCATTTTATTTTTACAATTTCCTTTTTGAAGTATTATCACTACATCAAAGAAATTCTTTCCGACATATCATTGTCGGGTCAGAATTCTACAAGACACGTGTGCACTTCTAGCGGGACCTCTTCCATCACGCAAGACATCTCTTTCGACACGAACCGACTTGTTTTCGTGTGCATGCTTGCACTGAGCGTTGATATGACTTACCGCGATGAAATCCACCTTACGCCACGGGACGTTGCGATGATGTATGATGTATGATGTATGATGTATGATGTATGATGTATGATGTATACTGTAAGATATATGATGTATGATGTATGTGTATGGAGCGGCGTCACTCGTGCACACCCTTCTCTCATCTGGAATGCGGGCTCATCGTGCAGATTACAATCCACTTTGCTAGATCTACTTGCATCAGAGATTTTGATTGCTCGACCCGCGATTTCTGCCTCCTTCATAACCACTTGCATGGGTCTCTAGAGTTTGCCAGACACGGGACTACGAAAGAAAAGCGTTGCCTACTTGACTTGCAGCATAATTTGCGGAACAGCCGCATACAACCACTGTCCGGAAAGTTAGCGTCACAGTTTCCTCCACTCGCAGACTCCCTGACGAGCAGGGCGGGTATGGCCAAATAGGTCGATTGATTTGCAGATGCTTGATGCGGTTGAGTATTGGACCAGATCTCTTTCTAATTCTCGCACTCTTGCCGCACATGTAATCTTTGTCAAAGTAGCTTTGAGCGGTCGACGAACATGATAATCAGCGCTCATTGTTCTATCCCCGAAGTACGTCGCGGCTTGCCAAAAAATTCTAACACACTCATTTCCAGTATATATTTGTATGTGGGCCGGTGCCGGCCACCCCTGATGTACACATTTACTCGACTAATTTATGGGTATTGTATATATTTGATGTCGCAGTTGGGAATAACTACAAAAATCGTGTGTTATATTTGTCTCTTGAGAGAGTAAAGGCTTAGAGCACGCTGACAGTTTCTGGATCATATGCAGAACACGTTCCTGCAAGCGCGAGAAACAGATGCATCAACAGAAGTCGCATGTACCGCAACTGTAACATCATCGCTACTATTCAATTCTCTCAAGCTGCTCCCGCATGACAGATTTCTGCTGTTCTGTTTTCACAAGTGATATGTCTTCTTTTGTTCACTTGAATTTGCCCACATTTCAAATCAAAGGATAACTTTAATATATGAAACAAACGTTAAAATCTGAAAAACCATCACGCGATCGTATAAAACCCTCTTTGTTTGCATATACATGTCTATCTCTGATGATTTTCCCTCTAATTCTATATGATGCAAATTTTATAAAATTCCTATGCAGTGTGCACGCATTCAACAGCCAGACATTACATGCGTTCTCAATGAAGTTCTCCTCCTGCTCGATATATTTCTTTCCCTTGTGATTTTTTCTCCAATTTATTCGAACGCAAATCTGTAGCGCCGATTTCTGCAAAGATTCGTTACTGAAGTCGTTCCAGAGGATGATTTCACTTTTCTATCGTGGGAGACAAGGAGCCTGCATCTACTGTAGAGACATTAGAGATAGAAGAGGGGAAGGCGAGGAGAAGCGCAGGGACTGGGATGGAAAGATGGCGAGGGAGCAATTGTGAGCATTTCTCTCTAAATGTTCAATGCCACGACACAATTACACTTTATTTTTACATTTTCTGAAATATTATCACAACATTTCAGACATTCTCTCCGACATATCACAGTCGGGCCAGTGTCCTACAAGATACCACACGTGTGTGCTTCTTCCAGAACCGACGATTACCTGTTCTTTGTCAACAACTAGATAAATTCAACAGAAAAAATTTTATTCATCAAATATTAAAGCGGTAAATGAGCAGGAAAGTAATTGATGCAATGAAGATTTCAGAGAAGAGGACGGCGAAGTAGATTGCGAACCAGGCTTCAGTTGACCTTAAAAAGTTCAAAGCCTTAATAAAGCCCATAAAAATTTTAAACTAGTGATGAAATTAAAATTAAATTAACTTAAAATTGCCTCCTGAAATGGAAAAACAACGCTAGATAATTCAATAAAGTGAATTTAACGTGTCAAAATTTAAAATTCGAACAATTCATCGTCGTCGTCGGAAAGTTCTGCTTCCATAGCATCAGTCACTGTTGCACTTCCTTCGTCATTCTCGTCACTTAAATTAGTATAATGTACACAGGTGAACAGGCCAAAAGTGGGGCAATCACTGAAAATTAATTCAGTTTCAAATTGCAGCGACTCCCTTGCTGAAGGTACATGCGATTTACTTTATGTCAGAAAGCCGCTGCTTGAAAATAGCAGTCGAGAATTATAGGATGATTGAAAGATTGAAACGCAGTGGTGGCAGTTGAAGACGGCATTTCGTCCACTTCCGAGCAAAGGAGAAAGCAGAAAAGAAAATGAAAAATAAAAACTTTCAGGCACCTCCATATGGCAGTGGAAGTCGTCATTGGCTCTGTGGTGGTGGTAGATATACTGGCCGATGTAGTTCTTGCGCTGCAATGTTTCCTTTTGCATAAAGTGAATAAAACTAATTACCGTGACCAGAAAAAAACATTCCTTTAAGACACTAACGTTGTCGTGGAAGTGGTCGAAGTCGTGGTGGTTGTTGTGCTAAAATTAATTTTAAACATTAATTTAAATATTTTTTCTAATGAAAATAAAACGTCGAATTCATTGTTGTGTAATTTCATGATTGAAATGCTCACCTGTTATACGGTAGATAGTCGCCGTTTAGGAGGGCTTTCACCTGTAAAAAAACAATTCTAAATACTTGGATAAAGTTGTATACCCAGTTTGTATCTTTACTAGAGAAACAAAATAATTTTAGTGGTACAGTAAGTAACCTGATCAATGTTAGCCAAAGTCAAATTTCCTGCGGAATCGCGCTGCATACGGCTTTCTCCAATGTAAGCAATGATGTTGGCTTTGGCATTCGGATAGTCTTTGAGGTTGATGTAGCAGTCCCGGTTATCAGCATAGCAAACCGCCATCATGTGATAGAATAAACGTTGCGCCACTCTAAATTCTGACATTCATACAGCTATTTTTGAGCCGTTATTAAGAATGCGACTGCAAAACCATTTTCTGCAGAATTCATTAAAAAATATTGATATTCCGTCATTCCCAAATGTTATAAGTATTAATGCATTCTTAACTATTTACTATGTATACGTGATATAGTGAAAAATATTATTATCACTAATTCTGACCAATGGTGATTTCCTCGACGAAGTCGATATGGCATTCTTGCAACGTCTTGAAATCGCCGCGAATGACGTGGAGGCAATAGGCAGAACTCACAATTATCTTTACATTGCAGACCTCTCGACACTCCTTTCCATTGGACCAGTTGTGGCATGCAGCTCGCATTTAAAGTCAAATCAGGGTGAAGTTTGTTGTAGGAGTTAAAAATTAGTAGTGTTACGCCACTGTTAGAATCCACTCACAGTGGCCATATTTGTGATAATTCAGACAAATTTGGTCAATAATGCAACTTTTTTAAAATTCAATAAGACAATAATTGTTTAATAGTTGACAATATAATTTTACTTAAATAGGGCACCGAGTGTTCTAATTGAGGAAATTCGGAATATTTGAAGAAAATAACCAATCCGATGCCTCCTGAACAACCGGCGTAAGTCAAACGAAGAAGCGCGAGCACGAAGAGGCCAGAGAGCGTGCAGCACGAGAGGTCGCCATGACAGGAAAAGAG
Organism: Allodiplogaster sudhausi; assembly: GCA_945643635.1. Taxonomy (NCBI): domain Eukaryota; kingdom Metazoa; phylum Nematoda; class Chromadorea; order Rhabditida; family Diplogasteridae; genus Allodiplogaster; species Allodiplogaster sudhausi. The sequence goes on along the minus strand of CALZFC010000018.1, from coordinate 5,449,847 downwards.
AAGAGGGGGAGAGGGAGAAGGCAAAGAGGAGAGAGGGCAGAGAAAGGGAGCGGCAGAGAAAGCCCGAGAGCTGATCGCAGAGGCGACCACTCGCAGACCAAGCAGCTCGGGATAGTGATGAATTTCAGAGCAATCATTCCAAGCTGAATTGGTTGTGGAGAGAAAAAATTTGCATTCTGCTGCTCAATTCGCCTTCATTTCAAAAACGCTGTGTAGTTATGTGTAGATAAGTAGAATACGTGACTTGGGATAAAAGGGAAAGTAGGAATAATATTATCTGCACTATTCCTTCCCATAGTACATTGTGAAGTGGACAAAAGGAAGTGTCAAAGAATTTTTTCGGCTAACTTGAAGGGAATATCAATATTCTTGATGACATTCAAATTAAATGAATTATTTATTTCTTGAATTCTCGCGCAGTCAAGCATTTGTAGGTCACAGAACTTTCTATACCTATTATTCCATATTTTATTCTTTTAAATTCTCCATAAGCAAATAAAGCTCTTTTTTACCATGAACTTTTGCAAAACAACCGGTGAATCATTCAGTGGCCTGCGAAAAGCATACGATATTGTGAGTGCTATTTACATGCGAAGAAGCGGCAATTCGAATCCGCATTCTTTTTTACTCGGTGATGGTCCGCATTTAATGTTCGATGGGATGTCAATATCCAATCAGCTCAAAACGTGACGTCACCAGCGTACATTGATGTCAACAATTTCATATTTCAAGTTTACCTACCGTTGGTGTCTTTTATTTATGCACTGAAAGTGGGTAGGTAGTGCACTTTATGCACTGAAAGTTGGTATACATTAGACATAGAGGCCGATTTGATGAGAGAGGCAAAGAGTAAAAGGGTGAGATGGAAAGGGAGCAATTGAACTTTCCTCTCTATGCTCAATGTCACGAAGCAATCGTTACCTTTCTTGCACACAGAAGCTGTTGAGAATCCAAAGCCTCGTGACTCCGAATTCCCATTATGAATCCCATTTCGTCTAAATTTTGTAGCTCAGCCGTGCAAATTTTTTGTATTGAAGAAAATAACTGAAACCAGCCTCGTGCTCCATTCCGGGAGGGGGGGGGGAGGGGGAGTCTTCATTATTATCATTCTCCATAAGAGATTAAGAATTTGAGGAATGCTCATCCGGTCAGAGTGGACGGTTTCCTGCGAACTGATAGCTTGAGCTTAGCATAGTACAAGTGGTCTCGTTGTCTTTGTCTCTGTCCGCCTCTGTCTGTCTCTTTCTCTCTCTCTCACTCTCTGTCTTTCTCTCATTCTCTCCTCACTCTACATCTCTCTCTCCTTCTCTCTCTCTCTGTCTCTCTCTCTTTCTCACTCTCACCCTCTCTCTCAGTCTCTCTCTCTCTCTCTCTCTCGTCATCGTTTGTTGTTCTATCGGAAAAAGAAAGAGAGGGAGAGAACAGGAGAAGGCATATACAACTCAATTAATCTGTTTGACACGCTGCCAAAATTTGTGAGTTTTGTGTTTATTTTGCTGTTAATACTACAAAGAGACCGAAAAGTGACTCTCTCTCTATGTCATTACATTCTGCCCAAAAAGACGGTTGTAATGAGGTACAGAGAGATGTGTATAAGTCACGTTGAGCGTTTTGATTACACTTACATGTTTGCGCACAGAGCGAGGCACACGGCCAACTCCTGACATCACGAACAGTGTTCACATATAGGTTCTCAGACCTCGGATGAGGTTCAGAATTACTTTTATACAACATTAAATAGCTCAAAAAATCGCCTTTTTCAGTGGAACAATGTAGGATAGAGAGAGACGCAACATAAGTCACGGTGAGAGGTAAAACTCTCGAAAAAAAACCTTTTGGCTCTTACAACCAAATTGGCACAGATGGAGAGACCGAGTTCGTAGAGTTCTCTCTCTCTCTCTCTCTCTCTCTCTTTTACTCTGTCTCTTTCCTCTTTCTGTCTCTCTCTCTCTCTCTCCATTCTCTTCGCAACGTTCTCTATGGGCGCCGCCCTTTTCATCTGGATATGTTCTTCAACTACGGCCTCGCGCCGATGCGCATGCCAACCGTTAGCGTGTTTATTATCCTTCGGTCTTTTTTATCGATTCAAAAATTACATTAATCAAAAACAAATAAAAAACCAAAATAAGTGAAAATTATGTCATGTGTCCATTGAAATATGGCAATCGTCTCAGTCTCGCACAAATTTGATCATATTGAGGACTTTTTCAGTCTCGTGTCGCAGAAAAGCAGCGTAAACACGATGCGAGTGCTGCTTGCGTTGGAGGCATCATCGGAGGTTGATTTTAAGAACGAAGAAAATCCCTTTTGAATTCGCGCCCTTTCGCCTGAACATAGGGCCACAGTTCTTGTAAAATTAGATTCAGTAATATTCAAACAAATTATGATAAAAATTGCATGAACCATTCATGTTTCTATACACTATTTTATTAAAGGTAAACAAAATTTTATTGGAAAAAAAACATTATTTTTTCTCATTATCAGAGTGATCGTCTTGCCAACACGATTCGCGAGTTTTTCCACCGCTTTTTCGTCCAAGACAAGGGCATCTTCAGCGAAGATGACTTTAGAGAGGTAACCGAAGTGGCGCTGTCAATGCTCACATTAAAAAAAGCCTTATTTCTTATACGATAAGTAAAGAAATAAATTTAAAAAAATAAATTAATAACAATCCAGCAATAACACTGTTCACTCCATTTTTCCTCTGCTACACATTCTTCATATCTCCATATGTCAGGTGCTCGCAAGAGCGAAGGTGCCCGCGGTCGATGATCTTGTTCGCCGTAGCAAAGAGGAGCGTTTCAAACGACAACTCATGGAGAACAACCGAACAGCTTCGGGCTATAAGGTATTTTCGTAAGAAGAAGAAGAAGAAGAATAGAGATATTTTTTAATTCAAGCTCGTTTAAAAAGAGTACGAAACTCAACCGTATGATACTATAATTTTGTATTTCCCTGACCAATGGTAGTCGCATGCTACCTAGCTTCTGTGTCAGGCCACATGAGATGAATTCTATATCGAGTTTTGGCTCCTTTAAGCCAATTGACCTATAATTATTATTTTTGAAAATTTTATAATAAAATATTTTAAGGCCTTCGGCGCCCATGGATTGTCGTGCATACGCCCGAAACCGACGAGTGCATCTGGGCTCCGATCGACTACCGTACATTGCGGACATTCTTGTCGTTCCATTCAACGAAGGAGCGGCAAGGGCGAAACTGTAATTCATACAAGTTATTCAAATTATAAATTAATCGGTTATATTTTTGACAAGAGAAATCCAAATTCAGTGGCGAATTTGTATAATCTGCACGATTTCATTAAGTAATAAAAAAATTAATTAAAAAAAAATACTGGTACTCATTTATTTCAATACGACTTGTGTGTTCCGTTGTATTCTAATTTTGTTCACGATGTTTTTATGCAGGCATATACATTCCGATAGTTGAAAGGGTCTTTTCCCATTCCCAATTCAATCAAAGTGAAGAAATCGTTCTTAAACTAATGTGTGATTCTACTGGTTCGTTGACATGCAGTTAGCCATGTGATAAAGAAGAAAGTTATGCTGTCGATGATCCAAGCAAGGACGCTGGAAACATGTCTATAAAAATGTGGCTGTGAAAGAAAGTTTTAGCTATTAAACCAAGAAGGATATATGTAATTTCTTCTGTACTAGATATGTAGGTATAGCTGAATGCATGCTTATGTAGAATGTCATGCGAAATGTATATTTAAAAAAAAATTTGGCTTGATACGTTTCAGAATTGGAATATGGCATTCATGTGCTTGTTGCTCGCTACGTTGTTTAAACGGTTTCCCAGCGAATGCGCATGCAACAAACCACAGAAATGGCTTGAGCAAACTACAGAAAAGTCTTGAGCACACACGTGGTGGGCTCATCTCATTGTCGGGTAACAAAAAGGGAACTCGAGAAAGCGCTTCGACTGGCCTCCAACACGTTGCCATTGTTTTGGCTCGACATTCTATGTCACTTCATATTCAAAGCATTCCACATTTTATGTTTCGATTGGAGAACACGTTTATAATAATCTTTTTATGAGTCTTCCAATATGTTTTGGCCGCATTCATGTTTAATTGCATTATCTAGTAGCTTTAGAGCGATGCACACCTCTTTGATCATTACAGATTTAAGAGCAGACAAAATGGTGCCTCAACAATTATTCCCTGTGGATCTCTTCTATGATCTCATGTCGCCTTACTCATTTGTCGCATTCGAGGTTAGATTCTAACCGTTAGAAGCTACGAAATGCGAAAGAGAGATTCCTATGTTTTATTTTTTAAGAGCTGTATGAAAATGCAAAATTTTTCTGTAGTATGATAAAGTTTATTTAAAGGAGCACAAAATAAAACGGCAATCTACTTATTTTGAATTTTCCTTACTATTGTTTGTAGTCGTGTCTCTCTAACAATAAATTACATGTGCTCTGCGAATTTAAAAGAGTGAATGTTGAGTACTTTGAATAGAGAGAGAGAGAGAGAAGAGAAAACGTGATGCCTCAAGCCCTCTGCAGACGCTTTCGCGTCTGGAGCGCTCGGGGGCGTGGCCGATCAAGCTGAGCTTCCGTCCGGTTCATATCGCAGCGCTCTTCAAAGAGTCCGGCAATCGACCGCCAATCTTTCAGTCGCCACTCAAGGTTTCGGAAATTTTTAAAAAAAATTATCTCTCGATGAATAGAATGCAACTTAGTTGCAAGTGACGCAACCTGCAACCAAATCTCGCACTTGAATTTTGCCTGAGACACAAAGGGTTAGAACATCTGATTTAGAGAGACGCGAGCTTTTTAAAAGACCTAGAAAAATTATATATATATACTATTAAAGGGCCCCTACCTCTACGCTGACCTGAAACGTGCCGTGAAACACTATGGTCTCCCGGCAATTCGAATGCCCGAGGTTCTTTCTGATCCGTAGCCAATAGTTTGCTATTTTTGTTTCGATGATGTTATTGTTGAAATTGGATCACCACTTATGATTGAATGGCTCAACTTCTTTTAGAACTTTGCCGAGATCATCTCAACGAAGAGCAGCCTGAATGCGATGCGAGTGCTTTTAGCTTTGGAGGCTTCATCGGAGGTTGATTATCGATCGAAAATGCATATTTGAATTTCTATTTTTTAATCGCATTGACTGCGAAGATCAAATATAAGAACAGTGTAAGTCTAAATGGACGACACGTTGTCAAGCAATTGGGGGGGGGGGGGCGGGTAACGTGGAAATAAAAAGAAGAGAGGAAAAATAAATACAACATAAATTGGCATTCGTGCCCTTTCGAATGATTAAAGGGTGTAATTTGAATTGAATCGGTTGCCTTTTATTTGTACCTATTTTATGCAAAAGAAGAAGAGGCAATTCGATGTCGACCGGTCGGTGTTTTATAGAGAGCGAAACTTCCCGAGGCTATCCGGTTATTTTATCGTCGATTCTTTCACGAACAAAACGGCATCTTCACCGATGAGGACTTTAGAGAGGTATGAACCAATTTTATCATGTTATTCAGTACGAATTTCGCACCAAATTAATAAAGATTCAAAATAATATTAGTCATTTGAATTCCCTCCAAAATAAAAATAAAAATCTTTTCGAGGTGCTAACTCAAGCCAAGGTGAATGCCGCAGACGCTGTCATTCTAGCGAGCAAGCAGCCGCAGTTCAAGCAGCAACTCATTGAGAACACCAAGATGGCTTCGAGTTATAATGTATGATATCGTATTAACATACATACATATATATTTTATAATATAATTTTAAAATAGTAATTTTAATTTTTGAATGCCATGATAAACGTAATAATTGAAATTAGAGTAAACAAATAAAGTTAGTTAAAAAAAACTGAGCTATTTTTCAGGCCTTTGGTGCGCCCTGGATCGTTGTGCGTACGCCCGATGGGAAGGAAGAGTGCTTCTTCGGCTCGGATCGACTTCCCTACATCGCAGATTTCATTGGAGTTCCGTTCGATGTCAAGGCCATTTCGAAATTGTAGCTCCAGAAAGACAAAAAGATCATTTATTGTCAGGCACTGCCTTCTATTTTTGAGTACATAAGAATTTATTTCGAAAAAAAGCAGTTGAAATGATTCTCTCGCGGTTCCTTTCCGTGGAATACAAATGAACGATTTTCCGAACGATCACTTTGTTGTCAGATTAAAGTGATATTCATTTTTGTGTATCACAAAATAAAAGAAAATTCTTATTTTGCTAACCTGTGAGAGCTTACCTTTATTCTCATTTGTAAACACTTTAGAGCTGGCGAACCGACGAGGCCTTATTTTGTAGTTTATATCCTGTTCACAGTCAACAAACAAAAGAATCTTTCACTGCCATCTTCTATCAATCTCTCGTAGTCCTCGTCCTCTCGCTCTCCTGCTCTCTCTCTCTCTCTCTGAGTTTACCTCCTTATCTCGCTTGTAATCTCGTCCTCTCTTATCTTTCTCGTTCCCCTGCTCATCGTCACGTTAAAAACACTTTCCCTTTGCTGTCCGAGACTCTCCTTGCCAGTTCTCGCCCCGTCACTCACCGTTATTATTCTATCCAAAAAGGTCTCTCTTGCTCTCGCTCTTCCTCTCGAGGTCACTTGTCCACTCACAAAGGCCAAAGCTCTCCAAATCACACTCTCTACCCTTTGCCAAACCCCTCCTGTATTTTAAAAATCATCCCAGATAAAAATAAAAGCGCTTTAAATCAGCTATCCAATGACACCTAGCTGGATATCTTTATACTACTAACATACATAAGTCTGATCCGAGTTCTGACAAATGTAAATTACAATCGGCAAAAAATGTTGTGGGCTGGGTTTGTTAAGAGGGACGCCTCTCTGCAAGGGCCAAACAGGGCTTACCCGGGATGTACATATTTTCGGATTCGCCTCAATGCGTTTGTGGGCCATATGCTTATAGTTAGGCACTATAATGCGTATGCTAATAATGACATTTTTTTCTTCTCGCCAATATGTATGTAGGTATGTATGTGTTCAATTTCGTTTCACAGTCATGAAATTGCATGCATCACCAAAGAACCTCATAACAGTCCTGCTAAAAAAACATAAGGAGTACCTATGTGACTACATAAATGAGCCATCGCTGATAAAAGCAGGGTAGAGTAAGCGAGAAGTAAACGAAAGCAAGAGTTCTAGCGCTCAATGAGTCGAAGCGAGAGACGATTATTGTGCGGCAGCTGCAGGGCACTCGTCAGCGTCGTGCGCAATTCAGGCTGCAAAAGAAACGGGCGGGGCTTATTCTATCGCTTGAATTTGAATTCCAATTGTAGTCATTAATTCTTGCATCTTGACTCATTCCCAGAGGTGTCAACGGCTAATCCCCCATCCCAGCCCGGCCCAACTTCCCAGGGGGCCGCCGGGGGCCCGTTGACACCTCTGCTCAATCCTCAGATGGGACAAAGATATGACTGGTAATGCTGTTTCTGGTCGTTTTAAACAAATCATATGAATTTCTACGAAGCAAGAAATTAATGCAAGATGAATGCAATCTAAATGAGTTCCAAAATCTCCAAAGACCTCAGCCGGATCGAGCTCGAGTCGGAATGCGCGAAGTACACCAGTGAGCACTGTCTTAAACTCCATCTCGGCGAATCTTGCTCCCACGCAATTCCTTGGCCCAATGCCAAAAGGCATGTAACCGTACGTGCTCGCGGCTACTTTCTCGCCGAGAAAGCTAAATAGAGTACTATTGCTAACGTTGTAAAAGAGTTCAAACAACTAATCTAATTTTTATATTTTAATAAAAAGAGGAGTGAAACGAATAAAAGTTCAAAAATACTTTTTTAAAAAAATTCTGAAATTATCTTATAAAAAATATTAATCACCGATCTGGAAGGAATACATGCGGATCTGGCCACGTCTCGGGATCGGAATGAACGGCAGGGACATGTACCACGACATTGACGCCTTAATTGATGTGTTGATTTTCATTGATATCCTTGTTTTAACGGAAAATTATGAGCGAAATTTAGATTGATTTTCATTGATATTTTTATTGATATAATGAACAATAAATGGGCGACTTCTAAATCCTCCCATTACTTTAGTCTGCGGCAAAACATACGCTACGTCTGCACTCGTATGAATTGATGGACATGCCTTTGGGGACACGCCACTCTCCAAGCATTGTCTCATGGACGCAGCTTCGTGCCGTGGACGACGACACCGGCGGATACATACGCAGCGTCTCAGAGAAGACGGCGTGCTGGGCAGTGGAACAAGACCAAGCGGAGAAGTTTCAAGAATAACATTCTCCCTCACCCCTACAGCAAACGTTTAGCACATGCCAATCTTTGAACTGCTCCATGTCCGTCGTAGATAAACAGTCTTATCATTACTATTAAGATACTTAAATGGTTGATAAACGAATATGTCCAGACTTACCATAAAAGGCAGCTTCATCACTTTGTCATAGGAGATGTCACCGTCGCCGAACTCATCCATAACCTCCTCGTGCAGTCGGTCCTGGAATGAAAATTAAATTTAACAGAAATACACGTTCTTAAAGGAGCACAACACTCAGCGTTAACATATTTAAATTTTCCCTGACCATTGATTCACATGCTCTTTCGCGCGCCCTTCGGTCAGGCAAAACGGCGCGAATTCAAGCGTGACTTTTTTGGCTCTTTAAATTCTCCGCTCACCTGATATTCAGGATGCTTTGCAAGCAGATAGCTTGCATACGCCAACGCAGTTGAAGTCGTCTCGTAGCCGGCGATGAACATGGCGTAGCAATTTGACACGATGACGTCATGATGAAGTGGGTCATCCTAATTTGTAGATATTAATTATTAATCTTTGAAACATTAACGGAAAATTCCGTTGTCATTGATCTAAAATAATAAAAAAATAGAAAAAAAAATGGTTACTCCATTCTCGATTCGCTTTTCGTTTTCCTGCAGGATAAGATCGATGAGATCGGGATGCGGTCGAATCTACAATTGACTATGATTTGAGCTCTCATAATCAGAACTATCTAGGATGCTCATTTTATCCTTTCTTATCTACTCTGTTAGTCTTAACGGATTTTCAGAAGAAAATGTTTTTGTTAAATTGATTGGTAAATATTTTTACTAGGAAAGTAAGTCATTTACCTCGTTTAAACGAATATTTATTTCTTAATATAATTGTGCTGTGACATTGAAAGTTTAATTTCATGTAGATAAATAAGTAAATAAAATAAATAAATGTTAAAAAGAGCGAGACGGAAAATAAGCAATGTAACTGATATAATAAGTAATTTATACAATAAGAATTAGTGCTCTTATAACCAAACATTGCCGTCAGCTCGCTCTTGCACACGTCGTCGCACGGCGATCGACAAGTCATCCACAAGCGCCCGCTCACTTTGACCGAACACAGTGAAACGACGGAGGGCGCCGAGCACCGGGATGTGCACTGTGCATCAAAGTTGGGAGTTTTTAGGGCTCAATCAGAGCAGACGAAGAAAAGATTTGTTACTCGGTTTGGGGCTACGCTTATTCTTAGACTTATTTACCGATCAAATGGACAACTTGTATCTAATTATAAAGCAGCACACAAAATCTCCGGAATTTTAATATTGTCTTTCTTCTTAATTGGACGCCTCCCTAACGCTCTATATACAGATATATAAGTTTTTCTTAACCTAAAAAAACAAATTCTGTATGATAATTCATTGGCCTACACGATAGCTTCCGGAAGGCCGAGATGAAACTAAAGTTGGCAATGAAATGTCGCGCGCGCGTGTAGTACGGATTGGCACGATCGCGCAAGCACGAAAAGTCCGCCATTCCTAGGGCGCACCGGGAGATCATGTCCATCGTGATTGCTTGGTACTCGCTGAAGCGAAAAAGTAATGTCGGCTATTTTTTGAGAATGTTTTGCCCTCTGAATACGCGAGCGGTTTCCTTAATAAGTCCAGATTTGTCCAGTGTACGTGGAGGTATGAGCTCAAACGTATTGACCACCGACATTTCTTTGAAAGGCAGTGGGTACTGTCATAAGAAAGGCACATTCCATCCGTACAACGGTTGCCGTAGTGTATTGCTACGTTGTTAAAAACTTCAATTTCCATAGATCGATGCTCACTGAATAAAAATATTTTGCCCCATAAAGAAAATCCTTATTTTGGATTTCCCTTTATAAGAAATTTGAACAAAACAACTGAAGTAACTCGGACAAAATAAGAACCGCTCCGAAAATTTCACTAATTTGTTGTCTGTAGCCCAGTCTGTAAATTAGAAAATTTCACTAATTTGTTGTCTGTGGTTGAGAAACGTGCTGCTGGATTCAGCCAGCTCGTTTCTCAACCAAAAAACGCGTTAAATGCAGTATATGTACATATATATATATATATATATATATATATATATATATATATATATATATATATATATATTTGTACATTTAATGAGATCTCAGCTATTTTTGAAAGCGATCTTCACAGTCGTATTCGCCGAGGTCACAATAGTTGTCATACAGAGGAAACCGCACGAAAACGTGTATTCAGAGCGCAATTCCAGCTCATATATATATTATAAATATTATTAATATTGAACACAATAATAGCAAGCAGAACTGTATATATTTAAAAAAAACTTAAATGCGGGATCAAATTGCCCATTGCTGACCGTATGCTGAATGTCTCTTATTCTCTGGTGGGCGAATAAACTCGCCAAAATGCAACGATGTTCGCGACAAATTTAAATCTCGCACATTTGTTACAGTTGTCGAATCTTCTTTTAAGAAGATACAAACAAGTATATTTAGAAAGTTATGCGAGCTAACCCGTAGATGTCAACACAGCCATCCGCACTGTCTCTGCACTTCTCACGCATCACTTCAAGCAGAACGTCCAGTTGGTCGTGGAAGAGTTTGTGCATCTTAAAAAATAATTCTTATGCACCGATTCCGCAAAGATTCTACACCCAGTAATCAAGAAAGGTATTTATATAATTTTTTAATCATAGTAATCATTATTGTTCGCATCAAATCGTCATAAATATTTAACTTCAACAACTTGTTAGCTTGCAAAATATACAAAAAATTCCACCATCAACATCTTGGATCAGGGATGGGCAGCCCGGGCAAGGCTCAGGCAAGCCCATATACCCGGTCCGGCTTCGGATGGCCGTAAAGCCGACACGGCCAGCCGTCAACAGATGGATAAAAGGAAGTACCATCTTCATTTTGCCCGACGAAAAGATGGCCGAGATGACAGAGCGGATCGGCTTCCATCCGGCGCCCTTCGTCCCGTGCTGGTCCACTTGGATGAGGCTGTCAACGATTGGGTACACGCGATTGATCGCGATCCACTGCACACAGAAAATACCCATTACTGGTTATAACGGATATAAAGTATTCATTGTCCGCACTTTCACCTCCAGTGGAGATATCCGTCATTAGTTAAAGCGCTATCAACATATGAATATGCACAGAAAGCATTTCATATGGAAAACAAAGAACAATTAAAGATTTTCCTTTAATTATATGCGATGAAAAATACAACTTCTGCTTAGAAGAAGGAAAAGGATAATAAAAATCTTGAATACCCTTCGATCGACAAAATTCCGGAACTGTGCGATGAAGATGTCTCTGATGAACATAGGCTCCGACGTCACTATGTCAAGCGTGGTGCCCGTGTAGAATCTCAAGATATTTTAATTTGAACTTCCCGATAGAGATTTAAATATAACTTCACGATGTGGTGAACTAACCCATAAGTCTTGCCATACTTCTCTTGAAGAAAGAGTGGAATCTTTGGCGTATTTTCTACACCGTTCTGCAAATGATGAAATCATTATAACGACTTTGGAATCATGATTATAATTTGTAATTCATATTCAGTTCTGCAGGATCAAATTTATGATGTATTTATATATTATATTGATGATAGCAATCGTCATTACCTCCTTGATGAATGTTGTGTAGGTGTCAAGATTGCCGGAGAGCAGATTGACCGGTGGCCCGGGAAGGCCGAGTTTGTCTCTCAGCGCAAAGATGCGCTTTCGTCGTCTCAATACTTGTCATCAAGTGAATTTTTTATTTATTTTTTAATCGCAAACGAAGCAGAACATATTCATACATATATGAACATGTGTAAAAGAAAGATATCTAAGAGATTTAAGATGATGTAAAAAATATATAATATATGAATAAATATACATAAAAAAACAAATTAGTTGACACCTCCACTCCAAGAAGATGAAAACGAACACAGCCGAAAGAAGAGGCCAGAACATCTCTCGCTGGAGTGGAAACTGTTTGTGCTCCCTGTTTAAGTAGGCCGCAAAACACTCGAGGTGATAGAGGAGCGTGTCCAAGGTCAAATAAGTGCAATCATTAGCGATTTTTCAGGGGGCGTAAAGAGGAAGAAAAGATGTTTTTAAAAAGAGATAATACATCAGTTACTTTTTAAGGAAATAAAACGAAGGTTTGCGACACATACATATTTGTATTTTACGAATGTATTATCCGTTTTTGAAAACCTTTTATTGTCTCTCTTGTTCCTATGTATGTATCTATGTTGCTGACCCCCAAATGAAAAATCACTAGCAATTGCACTTCTTTGACCATGGACACGTTAGTGTATCGCCGCAAGTGTTTCTTTATTTTTCTTATAACGCCATTTTTGGCCCAAATTTCACAAGGTGCGTAAAGCACCATGCATAAATAAATAAATATATAAATAACAATGACCAGCACAAATTGTATCCATGCAATTTTCGTATGCCCCAAATATCTCCATTTATGGCGCTCACAAGGGTGAAGCTTAACAACGCTGCCGATGATCTTGTTCGCCGCAACAAGATGAGATTTTCAAACGATAACTGATAGAGTATAAGGCATTTTTGTAAGAGGAAGAAAAATATAGATATATTTTATTTTAAATATTTTCATGTCAATCAAATGAAAACGAAACTCGCTTTTCCTGACGTTTTATATAGAAATCACATGCTCTCTCTTGATCAATAATTATTTTTGGAGGGAAATTTGATATTTAACAAAGGGAGCAACAGTCGTGAATATCACCTTCTTCGTGCAAACGCCTGAAGGAGACGAGTGCATCGGGGGAGTTAAAGGACATTTTAGATATTAAATAAAGATTTATATTTGTCATTTATTACTGTGCTATGTGCATATCTGAAAGCATTTATAGAAAGTAAAGTAGAGTGCATATTTCAAGAAAGACGACTTGATACTTTTCTGAATTATAATGTGACATTCACGTGCTTGTTGCTCGCTGTGTAGTCTAAACGGTTTCTCAGGTAATGCGCAGGTAGCAAGGTACAGAACTGGCTTGTGCAAACTACAGAGACGGCTTGAGCATACCAGTAATGGGCTCATCTCAATGTCACCTAACAACAAAGGAACTCGAGAAAGCACTTTGAACTGACACGTTGCCCGTTTTTGGCTCGGCATTCTATACCTAGCGCTATTCAAAGGTCCATATCTTTTCTCATAACAGCATTCTTTTGTTACCCTGTGTCGATCGTCGCTCTGTATCCACTGCACTTTCATCCACGCTTAAAAGGTCGCTTCTGCGATTTTTTTTTCACAATTGAGAAAACGCAAGTTTGAGCACGGATACTCTCGTATGAGAATGCGTTTTTCTATCGTTCAATTCCTACCCTAACGGGTAGCTTTTTGGAAACGCTGTGATAGCGCCGGACAGTTTTCGAAAAGCGGCTTCTTAACCAGCATTGGGGTTGTTGTTTTATTTCTGTTTTTGCCTTATGCGTGTTTATTTATTAGCATTGTACACGACTTCACTTGAGGAGCGCACCGGCGTGGGAGCGAGCGGGAAGCAGCGCCCACGACGCTGTCTTTACCGGAAAACTTGCATAGAAAGCCAGATAGCGTCCTTTTTGTCATTATATCCGTTACTTAATCTTTTTTTGTTTGTTATTTCTTTGCTTACTGATCTTGATTAACAGTATTATTTTTCATTTATACCAAGAAATCTAAATGACAGAATTTTTTGTGAGGCTGTTTTTGGATTTCGGCAACGTCGTTTGATTACTTCCTTGGATAAGGCTGTTATCATGACGATCGGTAAAAGATATGGACCTTTGAATAGCGCTAGGTATAGAATGCCGAGCCAAAAACGGGCAACGTGTCAGTTCAAAGTGCTTTCTCGAGTTCCTTTGTTGTTAGGTGACATTGAGATGAGCCCATTACTGGTATGCTCAAGCCGTCTCTGTAGTTTGCACAAGCCAGTTCTGTACCTTGCTACCTGCGCATTACCTGAGAAACCGTTTAGACTACACAGCGAGCAACAAGCACGTGAATGTCACATTATAATTCAGAAAAGTATCAAGTCGTCTTTCTTGAAATATGCACTCTACTTTACTTTCTATAAATGCTTTCAGATATGCACATAGCACAGTAATAAATGACAAATATAAATCTTTATTTAATATCTAAAATGTCCTTTAACTCCCCCGATGCACTCGTCTCCTTCAGGCGTTTGCACGAAGAAGGTGATATTCACGACTGTTGCTCCCTTTGTTAAATATCAAATTTCCCTCCAAAAATAATTATTGATCAAGAGAGAGCATGTGATTTCTATATAAAACGTCAGGAAAAGCGAGTTTCGTTTTCATTTGATTGACATGAAAATATTTAAAATAAAATATATCTATATTTTTCTTCCTCTTACAAAAATGCCTTATACTCTATCAGTTATCGTTTGAAAATCTCATCTTGTTGCGGCGAACAAGATCATCGGCAGCGTTGTTAAGCTTCACCCTTGTGAGCGCCATAAATGGAGATATTTGGGGCATACGAAAATTGCATGGATACAATTTGTGCTGGTCATTGTTATTTATATATTTATTTATTTATGCATGGTGCTTTACGCACCTTGTGAAATTTGGGCCAAAAATGGCGTTATAAGAAAAATAAAGAAACACTTGCGGCGATACACTAACGTGTCCATGGTCAAAGAAGTGCAATTGCTAGTGATTTTTCATTTGGGGGTCAGCAACATAGATACATACATAGGAACAAGAGAGACAATAAAAGGTTTTCAAAAACGGATAATACATTCGTAAAATACAAATATGTATGTGTCGCAAACCTTCGTTTTATTTCCTTAAAAAGTAACTGATGTATTATCTCTTTTTAAAAACATCTTTTCTTCCTCTTTACGCCCCC
The DNA here is from genome assembly GCA_945643635.1 of Allodiplogaster sudhausi. Taxonomy (NCBI): domain Eukaryota; kingdom Metazoa; phylum Nematoda; class Chromadorea; order Rhabditida; family Diplogasteridae; genus Allodiplogaster; species Allodiplogaster sudhausi. Next base: position 5,434,694 of record CALZFC010000018.1, on the reverse strand, counting down.
TGAAAAATCGCTAATGATTGCACTTATTTGACCTTGGACACGCTCCTCTATCACCTCGAGTGTTTTGCGGCCTACTTAAACAGGGAGCACAAACAGTTTCCACTCCAGCGAGAGATGTTCTGGCCTCTTCTTTCGGCTGTGTTCGTTTTCATCTTCTTGGAGTGGAGGTGTCAACTAATTTGTTTTTTTATGTATATTTATTCATATATTATATATTTTTTACATCATCTTAAATCTCTTAGATATCTTTCTTTTACACATGTTCATATATGTATGAATATGTTCTGCTTCGTTTGCGATTAAAAAATAAATAAAAAATTCACTTGATGACAAGTATTGAGACGACGAAAGCGCATCTTTGCGCTGAGAGACAAACTCGGCCTTCCCGGGCCACCGGTCAATCTGCTCTCCGGCAATCTTGACACCTACACAACATTCATCAAGGAGGTAATGACGATTGCTATCATCAATATAATATATAAATACATCATAAATTTGATCCTGCAGAACTGAATATGAATTACAAATTATAATCATGATTCCAAAGTCGTTATAATGATTTCATCATTTGCAGAACGGTGTAGAAAATACGCCAAAGATTCCACTCTTTCTTCAAGAGAAGTATGGCAAGACTTATGGGTTAGTTCACCACATCGTGAAGTTATATTTAAATCTCTATCGGGAAGTTCAAATTAAAATATCTTGAGATTCTACACGGGCACCACGCTTGACATAGTGACGTCGGAGCCTATGTTCATCAGAGACATCTTCATCGCACAGTTCCGGAATTTTGTCGATCGAAGGGTATTCAAGATTTTTATTATCCTTTTCCTTCTTCTAAGCAGAAGTTGTATTTTTCATCGCATATAATTAAAGGAAAATCTTTAATTGTTCTTTGTTTTCCATATGAAATGCTTTCTGTGCATATTCATATGTTGATAGCGCTCTAACTAATGACGGATATCTCCACTGGAGGTGAAAGTGCGGACAATGAATACTTTATATCCGTTATAACCAGTAATGGGTATTTTCTGTGTGCAGTGGATCGCGATCAATCGCGTGTACCCAATCGTTGACAGCCTCATCCAAGTGGACCAGCACGGGACGAAGGGCGCCGGATGGAAGCCGATCCGCTCTGTCATCTCGGCCATCTTTTCGTCGGGCAAAATGAAGATGGTACTTCCTTTTATCCATCTGTTGACGGCTGGCCGTGTCGGCTTTACGGCCATCCGAAGCCGGACCGGGTATATGGGCTTGCCTGAGCCTTGCCCGGGCTGCCCATCCCTGATCCAAGATGTTGATGGTGGAATTTTTTGTATATTTTGCAAGCTAACAAGTTGTTGAAGTTAAATATTTATGACGATTTGATGCGAACAATAATGATTACTATGATTAAAAAATTATATAAATACCTTTCTTGATTACTGGGTGTAGAATCTTTGCGGAATCGGTGCATAAGAATTATTTTTTAAGATGCACAAACTCTTCCACGACCAACTGGACGTTCTGCTTGAAGTGATGCGTGAGAAGTGCAGAGACAGTGCGGATGGCTGTGTTGACATCTACGGGTTAGCTCGCATAACTTTCTAAATATACTTGTTTGTATCTTCTTAAAAGAAGATTCGACAACTGTAACAAATGTGCGAGATTTAAATTTGTCGCGAACATCGTTGCATTTTGGCGAGTTTATTCGCCCACCAGAGAATAAGAGACATTCAGCATACGGTCAGCAATGGGCAATTTGATCCCGCATTTAAGTTTTTTTTAAATATATACAGTTCTGCTTGCTATTATTGTGTTCAATATTAATAATATTTATAATATATATATGAGCTGGAATTGCGCTCTGAATACACGTTTTCGTGCGGTTTCCTCTGTATGACAACTATTGTGACCTCGGCGAATACGACTGTGAAGATCGCTTTCAAAAATAGCTGAGATCTCATTAAATGTACAAATATATATATATATATATATATATATATATATATATATATATATATATATATATATGTACATATACTGCATTTAACGCGTTTTTTGGTTGAGAAACGAGCTGGCTGAATCCAGCAGCACGTTTCTCAACCACAGACAACAAATTAGTGAAATTTTCTAATTTACAGACTGGGCTACAGACAACAAATTAGTAAAATTTTCGGAGCGGTTCTTATTTTGTCCGAGTTACTTCAGTTGTTTTGTTCAAATTTCTTATAAAGGGAAATCCAAAATAAGGATTTTCTTTATGGGGCAAAATATTTTTATTCAGTGAGCATCGATCTATGGAAATTGAAGTTTTTAACAACGTAGCAATACACTACGGCAACCGTTGTACGGATGGAATGTGCCTTTCTTATGACAGTACCCACTGCCTTTCAAAGAAATGTCGGTGGTCAATACGTTTGAGCTCATACCTCCACGTACACTGGACAAATCTGGACTTATTAATGAAACCGCTCGCGTATTCAGAGGGCAAAACATTCTCAAAAAATAGCCGACATTACTTTTTCGCTTCAGCGAGTACCAAGCAATCACGATGGACATGATCTCCCGGTGCGCCCTAGGAATGGCGGACTTTTCGTGCTTGCGCGATCGTGCCAATCCGTACTACACGCGCGCGCGACATTTCATTGCCAACTTTAGTTTCATCTCGGCCTTCCGGAAGCTATCGTGTAGGCCAATGAATTATCATACAGAATTTGTTTTTTTAGGTTAAGAAAAACTTATATATCTGTATATAGAGCGTTAGGGAGGCGTCCAATTAAGAAGAAAGACAATATTAAAATTCCGGAGATTTTGTGTGCTGCTTTATAATTAGATACAAGTTGTCCATTTGATCGGTAAATAAGTCTAAGAATAAGCGTAGCCCCAAACCGAGTAACAAATCTTTTCTTCGTCTGCTCTGATTGAGCCCTAAAAACTCCCAACTTTGATGCACAGTGCACATCCCGGTGCTCGGCGCCCTCCGTCGTTTCACTGTGTTCGGTCAAAGTGAGCGGGCGCTTGTGGATGACTTGTCGATCGCCGTGCGACGACGTGTGCAAGAGCGAGCTGACGGCAATGTTTGGTTATAAGAGCACTAATTCTTATTGTATAAATTACTTATTATATCAGTTACATTGCTTATTTTCCGTCTCGCTCTTTTTAACATTTATTTATTTTATTTACTTATTTATCTACATGAAATTAAACTTTCAATGTCACAGCACAATTATATTAAGAAATAAATATTCGTTTAAACGAGGTAAATGACTTACTTTCCTAGTAAAAATATTTACCAATCAATTTAACAAAAACATTTTCTTCTGAAAATCCGTTAAGACTAACAGGAAAACGAAAAGCGAATCGAGAATGGAGTAACCATTTTTTTTTTCTATTTTTTTATTATTTTAGATCAATGACAACGGAATTTTCCGTTAATGTTTCAAAGATTAATAATTAATATCTACAAATTAGGATGACCCACTTCATCATGACGTCATCGTGTCAAATTGCTACGCCATGTTCATCGCCGGCTACGAGACGACTTCAACTGCGTTGGCGTATGCAAGCTATCTGCTTGCAAAGCATCCTGAATATCAGGTGAGCGGAGAATTTAAAGAGCCAAAAAAGTCACGCTTGAATTCGCGCCGTTTTGCCTGACCGAAGGGCGCGCGAAAGAGCATGTGAATCAATGGTCAGGGAAAATTTAAATATGTTAACGCTGAGTGTTGTGCTCCTTTAAGAACGTGTATTTCTGTTAAATTTAATTTTCATTCCAGGACCGACTGCACGAGGAGGTTATGGATGAGTTCGGCGACGGTGACATCTCCTATGACAAAGTGATGAAGCTGCCTTTTATGGTAAGTCTGGACATATTCGTTTATCAACCATTTAAGTATCTTAATAGTAATGATAAGACTGTTTATCTACGACGGACATGGAGCGGTTCAAAGATTGGCATGTGCTAAACGTTTGCTGTAGGGGTGAGGGAGAATGTTATTCTTGAAACTTCTCCGCTTGGTCTTGTTCCACTGCCCAGCACGCCGTCTTCTCTGAGACGCTGCGTATGTATCCGCCGGTGTCGTCGTCCACGGCACGAAGCTGCGTCCATGAGACAATGCTTGGAGAGTGGCGTGTCCCCAAAGGCATGTCCATCAATTCATACGAGTGCAGACGTAGCGTATGTTTTGCCGCAGACTAAAGTAATGGGAGGATTTAGAAGTCGCCCATTTATTGTTCATTATATCAATAAAAATATCAATGAAAATCAATCTAAATTTCGCTCATAATTTTCCGTTAAAACAAGGATATCAATGAAAATCAACACATCAATTAAGGCGTCAATGTCGTGGTACATGTCCCTGCCGTTCATTCCGATCCCGAGACGTGGCCAGATCCGCATGTATTCCTTCCAGATCGGTGATTAATATTTTTTATAAGATAATTTCAGAATTTTTTTAAAAAAGTATTTTTGAACTTTTATTCGTTTCACTCCTCTTTTTATTAAAATATAAAAATTAGATTAGTTGTTTGAACTCTTTTACAACGTTAGCAATAGTACTCTATTTAGCTTTCTCGGCGAGAAAGTAGCCGCGAGCACGTACGGTTACATGCCTTTTGGCATTGGGCCAAGGAATTGCGTGGGAGCAAGATTCGCCGAGATGGAGTTTAAGACAGTGCTCACTGGTGTACTTCGCGCATTCCGACTCGAGCTCGATCCGGCTGAGGTCTTTGGAGATTTTGGAACTCATTTAGATTGCATTCATCTTGCATTAATTTCTTGCTTCGTAGAAATTCATATGATTTGTTTAAAACGACCAGAAACAGCATTACCAGTCATATCTTTGTCCCATCTGAGGATTGAGCAGAGGTGTCAACGGGCCCCCGGCGGCCCCCTGGGAAGTTGGGCCGGGCTGGGATGGGGGATTAGCCGTTGACACCTCTGGGAATGAGTCAAGATGCAAGAATTAATGACTACAATTGGAATTCAAATTCAAGCGATAGAATAAGCCCCGCCCGTTTCTTTTGCAGCCTGAATTGCGCACGACGCTGACGAGTGCCCTGCAGCTGCCGCACAATAATCGTCTCTCGCTTCGACTCATTGAGCGCTAGAACTCTTGCTTTCGTTTACTTCTCGCTTACTCTACCCTGCTTTTATCAGCGATGGCTCATTTATGTAGTCACATAGGTACTCCTTATGTTTTTTTAGCAGGACTGTTATGAGGTTCTTTGGTGATGCATGCAATTTCATGACTGTGAAACGAAATTGAACACATACATACCTACATACATATTGGCGAGAAGAAAAAAATGTCATTATTAGCATACGCATTATAGTGCCTAACTATAAGCATATGGCCCACAAACGCATTGAGGCGAATCCGAAAATATGTACATCCCGGGTAAGCCCTGTTTGGCCCTTGCAGAGAGGCGTCCCTCTTAACAAACCCAGCCCACAACATTTTTTGCCGATTGTAATTTACATTTGTCAGAACTCGGATCAGACTTATGTATGTTAGTAGTATAAAGATATCCAGCTAGGTGTCATTGGATAGCTGATTTAAAGCGCTTTTATTTTTATCTGGGATGATTTTTAAAATACAGGAGTGGTTTGGCAAAGGGTAGAGAGTGTGATTTGGAGAGCTTTGGCTTTTGTGAGTGGACAAGTGACCTCGAGAGGAAGAGTGAGAGCAAGAGAGACCTTTTTGGATAGAATAATAACGGTGAGTGACGGTGCGAGAACTGACAAGGAGAGTCTCGGACAGCAAAGGGAAAGTGTTTTTAACGTGACGATGAGCAGGGGAACGAGAAAGATAAGAGAGGACGAGATTACAAGCGAGATAAGGAGGTAAACTCAGAGAGAGAGAGAGAGAGAGCAGGAGAGCGAGAGGACGAGGACTACGAGAGATTGATAGAAGATGGCGGTGAAAGATTCTTTTGTTTGTTGACTGTGAACAGGATATAAACTACAAAATAAGGCCTCGTCGGTTCGCCAGCTCTAAAGTGTTTACAAATGAGAATAAAGGTAAGCTCTCACAGGTTAGCAAAATAAGAATTTTCTTTTATTTTGTGATACACAAAAATGAATATCACTTTAATCTGACAACAAAGTGATCGTTCGGAAAATCGTTCATTTGAATTCCACGGAAAGGAACCGCGAGAGAATCATTTCAACTGCTTATTTTCGAAATAAATTCTATGACTCAAAAATAGAAGGCAGTGCCTGACAATAAATGATCTTTTAGTCTTTCTAGAGCTACAATTTCGAAATGGCCTTGACATCGAACGGAACTCCAATGAAATCTGCGATGTAGGGAAGTCGATCCGAGCCGAAGAAGCACTCTTCCTTCCCATCGGGCGTACGCACAACGATCCAGGGCGCACCAAAGGCCTGAAAAATAGCTCAGTTTTTTTTAACTAACTTTATTTGTTTACTCTAATTTCAATTATTACGTTTATCATGGCATTCAAAAATTTAAATTACTATTTTAAAATTATATTATAAAATATATATGTATGTATGTTAATACGATATCATACATTATAACTCGAAGCCATCTTGGTGTTCTCAATGAGTTGCTGCTTGAACTGCGGCTGCTTGCTCGCTAGAATGACAGCGTCTGCGGCATTCACCTTGGCTTGAGTTAGCACCTCGAAAAGATTTTTATTTTTATTTTGGAGGGAATTCAAATGACTAATATTATTTTGAATCTTTATTAATTTGGTGCGAAATTCGTACTGAATAACATGATAAAATTGGTTCATACCTCTCTAAAGTCCTCATCGGTGAAGATGCCGTTTTGCTCGTGAAAGAATCGACGATAAAATAGCCGGATAGCCTCGGGAAGTTTCGCTCTCTATAAAACACCGACCGGTCGACATCGAATTGCCTCTTCTTCTTTTGCATAAAATAGGTACAAATGAAAGGCAACCGATTCAATTCAAAATACACCCTTTAATCATTCGAAAGGGCACGAATGCCAATTTATGTTGTATTTATTTTTCCTCTCTTCTTTTTTATTTCCACGTTACCCGCCCCCCCCCCCCCAATTGCTTGACAACGTGTCGTCCATTTAGACTTACACTGTGACCCAAGTGCGGTTGTCTCGATTCTTGAGAAAGGCGAAGAATATATCAAGCTCTTCAAGGGCGTCCTTGAAGATACGGCGATAATGAGAGTGCGTTGCTGTGCTCACTACTGCTCAAGCAACGTCACCAGGTAAAATCGTTAAATATAAACAGTTTGAAGTCATCAAATTAAGTTAAGCATAATTTCTAGAATCATCGGTACTTTAAACTATTCCCACTACAATGGTCGATTTATTTTCCGAACCCAGAGGTTTTGCGTTACGGAAAACACGAATATGACATTCATTTCATATTCTGGCGTTATTTTCTCGCGTTACGGTAGGTATACGGTATGTGGCCTTTTTGCTCCAAACCAGAGTTGGCAACGGCCCGGGCCGGTAGGGCCGTTGCCATGTGTTATTTGAAATGGAGAATACGAAGTTTTTTTCTCTTTTACTTTTATTTCAAGCAACGCACCCATGACATCACATAGTTGGGAGCTAGGGGGCCAGAAACCGTACACATACCGTACCTTGGGAAAACGACGTCACACATTGGTTTTCTTAACATTATATGGTATTGTTATTTCAGAATAGACATCAACGTGGTGCGAGCAAGATTGTACGACGAAATGAGCGGGAAGGATCGGCAACACCGAGGAGACGTCATTCGAGTACTGGTATGTCGCCTTACTTACACTGCTCCGATTAAGATTGTTTCTCTCTCCATAATTTCTAATTGTCAGATATATTACTCTGTTTCTCATTTTTCTTTTCAATTTTCGGACAATCGAGAAATTTACTTCGCATTGGAAACTTTCTGAATTAAATTTCAGGCTCTTACTTTACTTTATTTACGGCATGAATAAGTCAGCACGTGGTAAAAACAGTATAGCATGAATTATTATGAGAAGAATGGGAAGTGAATGCAAGATAACATAAGTAAAATAATATGGTATTACCTAAGGGCGAGGGAGAATATTGGGGGAAGATAGCTGATTGGGGATGGAGCAAGTTCTAGCAATGGAGTTAAATAATTTAGCGGACCTGATAAAAAAGGAATGGAGGCGTATGTTGGACCTAGACAAGGGATAAAACAAATGAAAGGACAAGCCACGAGTGCGAGAATTGCGAAGATGGAAGTGGTGAGGGGACCGGGAAGATATCTTACGGTGGCCAAAAATGAGACGACGGGTGAGCGTAAAGTCCTTATCCTCGCGCCGCGAACGGAGGGAGGGGAGGCCAAGCGATAGATTGCGTTCCTCGCTGGGAGGGAGGATTGAGGTTGAGGAATAAGAGAGACAGCGGCGATAAATAAGCCGAGTTACATAATTTTGGACCTTTTCAAGAGCGCGAAAATCTTTGAGAAGGCGGGGGGAATAGACGGAGGTGCAATTTTCGAGAACAAAGCGGATGTAAATGGTGTATGCTGAGATAAGAATATCCTTATTGCGAGTGCGAAGGGCCCGAAAGATGGGATATGCTTTAGAGAGAGCCTTATTGGCAATAAGAGAGCAGTGGGGAGAGAAAGTAAGCTTAGAGTCAATAAGAATGCCAAGATCGCGAATAGAGTCGACAACTGGGAGAGGACGTCCATCGAGGATGTAGGAAAGAGAAGGATCGGGCTTACCAATATGGAGAACAGCACATTTATCAACGGCAAGGGGGAGCTGCCAAGTTTTGGCCCAATTATCAACAGAATTAATTGCAAGTTGCAAAGGAGATCGGGACTGCTTGTTACTAAAAGACTTAAAAATTTTCAAATCGTCAGCGAAACAACGAGCGATGCGGAGGTGTGGGGAAACAACTTGGGGGAGATCAGCTGTATAGAGCGTGAACAAGAGGGGACCTATAACAGTTCCCTGGGGGATACCGCTATGAACTGGTCGAGGAGAGGAGAGAGAACTTCCTACACGTACAACAAATGTTCGACCGGAAAGAAATTCAGAAATCCAACTAACTACTTTGGAGGGAAGGGAAAAGTGTTTAAGTTTGTGAATAAGCTTTGGGTGGCTAACACGGTCAAAAGCCTTAGAATGATCGAAATAGACTACATCAGTGGATAAGCCATTGTGGAGGGAACTGGTCCAATGCTCAAGACAATCAAGAAGTTGAAATTCAATGGATCGGCGACGGCGAAAGCCATATTGCTCATCGGGGATGAGGTTGGACTCCTCACACCAGTTTAAGAGCTTACGACAAAGAAGCTTCTCAAATAAACGGGAGAACATGCATGTAATCGAAATGGGACGATAGTTGGAGGGATCGAAGAAGGGGGGTTTCTTTTTGATAGGAACAATGACAAAGCGTTTCCAAATAGACGGGATAGTACCAGTATTGTAAGAATAATTAAAAATATATTCTAAGGATTCGCTGATTGGAATACCTATTCTCTTAATGAAACTTATATTAAAGTTATCAGGGGTTCTGGAGTTTGAATTCGGCCAGGATTCTATAAGACGGAGTATATCATGCCTAGCAAATACAAGCAGGAAAGATGGAGAATGGGAAGGAGGGGGAGTGGTGATAGTGGGGAGGATGTCGTCGTCGGCGGTAAAGGATTGTGCAAAAGTTGAAGCTAAAAGCTCGGCCTTGTTGGTGTCAGAGAAACAGTCTGGAAGAGGGGGACGAGCAAGGGTATCAACCCCACGCGGTTTAACTGATGTGCGATTTCTAATAAAGCGATAAAAAAGGGACATGTTCTTAGAAAGGATAATGTGTTTCTCAACATTACGGGAATACTTATCTACAGCCTTGATGTAAAGGGAGTTTGCCCTAGAAAAATCGTCCTTAGTCTTCTGGGAGGGTTTTGAAACTGATAGTTGCCATAGGGAGAAACGTTTAATTTGGAGTCGTAAAATATGATCTGGGAGGCGAGAGCCATGGGGGCTGACACACTTATACGGTACAAAAAGAGAATCAGCAATGTGAATGGCAGAGGAGAGTTGGTGGTACATGGATTCAACATCTGTGGTGGTGAAATGAGGGGAAGGGAAGCCTATATCAAGAAGAAATCTGTTGGCGGAACCATAATCAGCATTAGAATAATCTTTAATATAAGTAAAAGTGGGGCGAGCACAGGAAAGAGAAATATCAGCGTTAATAGCGGAGTGGTCAGAAGAGGAGAAAGGAGGGGAGACTTAACAGTGCAACTCTGCATGGCGAAGAAGTGACAGTGCTGCCGATCATTAATGGGAAGTCGATCTGTGCCACCGTCTTCTGCCTCGTCGTTAACATCAAGTTGACAAAGTGTGAAGATCTAACAATAAGTCCTACTCTATACCATTACATTGTCATCCATTTATAAGCCCCTGGGAGGGGGATCAAATCAAAACGATTTTTCGAACCGTCGGACGGGAGTTTAATGGTCCTAGCCGGGGATTGATTTGGAACTGTTCTGATTTCGCTGAGAATACAACCTTAATCTTCCAGACTGAATAATGATGCCTGCCGGACTCAACAAGAGGTATTATTTCAAAAGAACTTTCTTTGAATTTTAACGAAATATCGGTAGAATTTTCGTTCACTCTTAGAAAGAATGTTTTGGCTTTCTTTTTGAACTAACAATCTACAATTTTATACTACAATACTTCTTCATTAGTTAATCCACTTTACCTTTAGCTCGTTTCTTCGCCTCTGCGACACGCACATCCGCTTCTCAACCTTTTCTAAAGTCACTGGGATGCAAGTGCGTTTTAGAAAGGTGAGTAATTGTGATTTCACTGCGAACCTTACCCATCTGCTTTGCTGCTTAGTATAATATTCTTCTTTTTGTCCTGGATCTTTTTCAGTCAGACAATCATCTGCGGTGTGACATCTGTATTGGCCTCTCACATATCATCTCGACACGCGCTGGGCACGAGAAGCAGAAGGCAATAGAAATGAGGAAGCAGCATTACGAGGCTATGTGGTACGCATATAGGACATTTTGAGTTCTTTATTTGTTGTTTTAAATAAGTTGTTGCTAATTTAATGAAAATACAAATTGGCATGACAAAAGTTTATAAGTCATGTACTACGTCTCACATTAGGATATCAAATACAAGGCGGTACAATGCATTCAAGCACCTCGGAGTTGTTGGTCTTTTCTTTAGCATTTTTATTTATTTATGACAGCCAATGTTGGCAGGATTGATCGGGTCACTGTCGGCACTGCTGACCAGATATCGAGAGCTTCTCCTAGCGAACTGCTTGTCCTGCGCGTGGACGGGATGAGCAAGAAATCGACAAAGGTTTGAACAGCTACTCTTTAAAATGATATTGTATTATACTAAAAATCACACTTTTTAAATTCCTTATCCAAGAGACGTGTTACTTTGCTCGTTTAAGATAACAATTCCAGATACCTTGCCTTGTACGAAGGCCGAAGCGAATTGGTGACGTCAGCCGTCAAAATGTAGACCTAACAGCTGTACAGCTGTCAAAAATGCGACAGTTGTTAATTTTTTTGCATTCTACTGCATAGGCAAAATCATGTTTTATTTATTATTCCGATTACCGTAAGCACAGCGATTTTCGTTTAGATATCGATGGCAACAAGTTCCACAATATCGCGCTATTGAATATCTTCGAAGCACACACTGGAGGCGCTGATCAGCTTAGCAGTTACATTATGCACGCCCTTGCACAGGTAAGATTTTCAATTATAAAGTATGTACTATATTATTGTTGGACTCGCAAAATAATTACAATCAGACATATTATGTTAAAGGCCGATGTGATCCCTTCGCGTATCGTCATTATTGCTGACAATGCGCCGTGCATGAAATCGGAGAACTTGCATGCATTCTTCGGCTGGATGATGCTTCAACTGCCTATCGATGAGGTACTATCTTTTTTAAGAGAAGTATCACACTGCATTGAACTAGAAAATAACGCTCGCAACATTGCACATATGTATTCCGAGAGTCAAATGAAGGTTTCTGGATAATTACTACCGTATAAATACGACTGTTGTGATCTCAGATCATCTGTGGTCACTTGGCAGTCGGCCACACTCACAATGAAGTAGATGCTTTCTTCGGCACAGTCTCTCGAGCGCTACGAAGAGAAAACATCTTCACTCCTCAAGGTAAATGCTTATTTGAAACAATTGCAATCTTTTCAAGCTCCTATTATGATAAGTCCTTGCTCAGATCGATCGGATGTCATCGACGGTATTGGCTACACAACTGTGCTGCCAGCGCCGACGCAGTACAAGTTCAGCGAGTTTGGCCGATTCGCGCAGAAGTACAAGAACCGTGTTAAGCAACGCGTCTTCCGCTTTTTCAAGCGCAAAGGAGGTTTAACATTTTCACTTCTTACTTTACAAATTAATTTATAACTTCTATTTAAAAAATTTGTCCTTTTGTTCCTTGGAAGAAATTTTTCAGCGATATGATTCAAGGCAGCAGCTTGCATGACTCCGGACCTGCTGTCACGCTCGGTTGCAGATTGCGATGGGCCCTCGCTGCGTCTCTTTACTGTTAGTCTGTTTTTCAGTTATCTTGCACTATTAAAAAGACTGCCCATGGAGCTTAAATTCTACCGTACCTTACTGTCTGCATCTCTCGTCTAGCGTAGTATTTTCATGGGGATTACGGTAGTTTTAGGTCATCTCTCGTCTCAACACCCTGTTTTGTCACATCTATGCTGCTCTTTGAACCCAGAAGCTTTGCGAAAATTATGTTCTATGCCGATAGGTAGTTTTCATTTCACTTCACAGGAAGACGCGGAACAGGAACTGAAAGTGTCTCTTCCGGAACAGATGCTTCCAGACGTTGCGAAGGCCGAAGCAGCTTGTGCTGCACTTCTCAAAGTTGCCGCGCCTTTAATGAACGAAGAGCAGAAGGCTGAGATTTCAGAATTCCCAACACGGCTACGAAGCCAACCAGGTATGTACATCTGTCACTTGCATTTGATAAATAAAGTAAATAAACCTCTGTGAGGCCTTTTGATCTCTCAGCCGTTTAATTACTTTTTCAAAACTAGATCAATTTTGTAGTTTTGCATGAAGTTCATTATTGATAGTAATTAATCTCCTCAGCCGTTCCGCTTGGACTGGTGCTCGATGATCTGCTGGAACGATGTGAGGCGTGCAATCGAGAAGTGGAGACAGTGGACGTTGTTGAAGAGGAGTTTATTTACGACTTCTTGCGTGATCAGGGATTCACCATGGGCAACTCACACGAGGACATGCATCTCGCAGCCGGAAGGATTGCATTTTCTAGTGACGATGACGGTTCGAATGACTAGAATGTTTTCTTTGCTAACATTCATAAGCTAACTTCTAGAATGATCTAGTAAATTTTATACGGTCTCTATTTATGCAGAACTTTTGTTGCAGAATTACTCTTATTTCATGACTGATTGAATGTGGTATTCTCATTCTTCCTTTTTATTATATATGCGTGTTGGTTTAACTTTAGTGATCTGAGCTATGAACGCGATTTTAATACTAGTGATAAGCCTTCTTTGGGGTCAAAAAAATATTTGCCTTTTTTAACGGCCGTCAAAACAGCCAGCCATTATTTATAGCCGTTAAAATTGGCTTGCCACTTTTGATGGGTCAAAAATTTGGCATGACATTTTTTTTGCCCGCTGATTTTGCCAAGTTGCCATTTCTGACGACTGTCAAAACTGCCAAGCTGCTCGGCCGACAGCCGCTTCGTCGTGCCAAGTTTATCAGCCGTTAAAAATGCCAAATCGGTTTGTCAAATCTGATAGCTGTTTATTTTGGCAGCGACATTTTTCATAAGTGAAATACTTGCCAAAACCGTTGAAAATTTGAACATATGCAAACTGCGCCATGGAAAAGTTTTGGGGCCATCAAACTTGGCATGCTAACCCATCCACATTTAACGGCCTTTATTTTTGCCGCGCCAAATTTGTTTTGTTGTTAAATTTGCCGAAACCGGCTTGGCAATAATTAGAGCACATTTCTGTGGATCATCCATTTTCTTCGCTTGTACATTGTGTCCGTCACTTCCGTTGACCGTTTTATTTGTCATGACAATTTTGAATATGTGAATAAAATATTGCCACATTTGCTTGTCGTTTGACCTGCCAAATTTGCCAAAAATAACAGCAAAACTGAAAATTGCAGAAAAAACCCAAATTTTTTAATTGACACTGTCTTATATGTACATACATACATACATTACATTTTATTGAAGCTCGCGATTTGAATATTCGCCTTTCTGCTCTCCTCCACACTCTCGGTTGTCATGGCCTCGGCTTCCGTGTGCGAGCAGCTTATTTAAAAGCCGTCAAATGTAGGGTGCTTGGAGAGGATGTATGCTATTCTCGTACATGGCTCTTCAGCTTTGCGCAGTGGCGATAACGTGACCAATGAGGCTTAGCCGAGGTGCGTTTATTGCTGGTTGAAAACTTTTCCCAATTACCCGCTATGGCCCCTGAAACACGGGTGCCATATGCAATTTTTGAACGCCCGAAGGGGCAAAAATAACAGCATGTATGAAATCGCCACAAACTAAAAATTGGTACTCCGTCGTCCTTTTCCTGTTATAATGGTCCTTCACAAACATGTACATTTTCACCCAAAACAATGTAAAGATACTTGAAGTTTACTAACAGAATGCTTTTTTTTTAATATTACTATTCCATGTTGAGAAAAATCATCAAAGTCATTTAAGGTCTTTTTTCCAATGCTTTGAAGTAAATCATGCAATTGGAATACACATGAAGAATTAAGCTTGCATTTAATAAATTAGGTAATTATAATTGGAATTCACAAGTAGAAGGAAATTAATATTTGATGGCTGAAATGGTTTCAAATTTTCCTGCTGTGGGAAATGAAGCAGTTGCATTATGCAATTTTTATAAACCTGAATGGCCAAACATAACCGAATTCAATTTCGCCATCGACACGCATTCATTGTCTCCCTTATCCAATATGTTACAAAGATTCCTTCTGCCCCGACGCGAGCGTCTAGGCGATTGCAAAAGACTGGAAGGTAGGAGAGCGTCCTCTCCTCCGGGCAGAGACCGCCCGCGCCGGACTGCCTGCGCGCCCGCTCTGCATTGCGGTCGCGGCATCCGACAGCAGCCACTCGCGCCGGGGGAACAGCTCTGCAGACAATAACAGATACTGCACGAAGCAGCTCTGCGCTACAGAAGCGTGTTCGAATTCAGTTTGTGTTTGTTGATTTCTGGCTTCTGCTGACTCCCCGGGCACAACAGAAGCGACGAAATCAAAAAAAATGCGCCTGCCTAGTGCGTATAGCAGCCGACCTCAGACGGATTGCCCGGGCCACACAGGCAAGTGTAAGAGATTGCCGGCCTGGGAAAGGGGTGTAGCGGAGAGTAGAGAGTGTGTGCTTTGCAGAGTTGGGCCGAGTAGACAATTGGCCAGTAGTGAGGGGAGCGAGAGCGAGAGAGACCTGCATATAGAATACTGACGGTGAGAGACTGGACGAGAGTGGGTGTGCTTGACAGGAGAGCCTAGGACAGCGAGGGGAAGTGTGGAAAGTGAAGAAAACGTGATAGAGCAGGGTATCGAGAAAGCTAAAGAGAAAACGAGGAGACGAGAGAGATCTGAAGATAGAGTAAGAGTGAAAGTGAGGCGAGAGAGCAAGTGGACAAGAAGTAGAGGTAGTGAGGAGAGAATCAAGAGCACGTGTATGTATGCCGTGATATATATCCTCCTACGAGAACCTTACAATGTACGGGGGTGAACACCTCGTAGAGTAATAACCCGCAGAACAACTCGGCCCAACTCTGCAAAGCACACACTCTCTACTCTCCGCTACACCCCTTTCCCAGGCCGGCAATCTCTTACACTTGCCTGTGTGGCCCGGGCAATCCGTCTGAGGTCGGCTGCTATACGCACTAGGCAGGCGCATTTTTTTTGATTTCGTCGCTTCTGTTGTGCCCGGGGAGTCAGCAGAAGCCAGAAATCAACAAACACAAACTGAATTCGAACACGCTTCTGTAGCGCAGAGCTGCTTCGTGCAGTATCTGTTATTGTCTGCAGAGCTGTTCCCCCGGCGCGAGTGGCTGCTGTCGGATGCCGCGACCGCAATGCAGAGCGGGCGCGCAGGCAGTCCGGCGCGGGCGGTCTCTGCCCGGAGGAGAGGACGCTCTCCTACCTTCCAGTCTTTTGCAATCGCCTAGACGCTCGCGTCGGGGCAGAAGGAATCTTTGTAACATATTGGATAAGGGAGACAATGAATGCGTGTCGATGGCGAAATTGAATTCGGTTATGTTTGGCCATTCAGGTTTATAAAAATTGCATAATGCAACTGCTTCATTTCCCACAGCAGGAAAATTTGAAACCATTTCAGCCATCAAATATTAATTTCCTTCTACTTGTGAATTCCAATTATAATTACCTAATTTATTAAATGCAAGCTTAATTCTTCATGTGTATTCCAATTGCATGATTTACTTCAAAGCATTGGAAAAAAGACCTTAAATGACTTTGATGATTTTTCTCAACATGGAATAGTAATATTAAAAAAAAAGCATTCTGTTAGTAAACTTCAAGTATCTTTACATTGTTTTGGGTGAAAATGTACATGTTTGTGAAGGACCATTATAACAGGAAAAGGACGACGGAGTACCAATTTTTAGTTTGTGGCGATTTCATACATGCTGTTATTTTTGCCCCTTCGGGCGTTCAAAAATTGCATATGGCACCCGTGTTTCAGGGGCCATAGCGGGTAATTGGGAAAAGTTTTCAACCAGCAATAAACGCACCTCGGCTAAGCCTCATTGGTCACGTTATCGCCACTGCGCAAAGCTGAAGAGCCATGTACGAGAATAGCATACATCCTCTCCGAGCACCCTACATTTGACGGCTTTTAAATAAGCTGCTCGCACACGGAAGCCGAGGCCATGACAACCGAGAGTGTGGAGGAGAGCAGAAAGGCGAATATTCAAATCGCGAGCTTCAATAAAATGTAATGTATGTATGTATGTACATATAAGACAGTGTCAATTAAAAAATTTGGGTTTTTTCTGCAATTTTCAGTTTTGCTGTTATTTTTGGCAAATTTGGCAGGTCAAACGACAAGCAAATGTGGCAATATTTTATTCACATATTCAAAATTGTCATGACAAATAAAACGGTCAACGGAAGTGACGGACACAATGTACAAGCGAAGAAAATGGATGATCCACAGAAATGTGCTCTAATTATTGCCAAGCCGGTTTCGGCAAATTTAACAACAAAACAAATTTGGCGCGGCAAAAATAAAGGCCGTTAAATGTGGATGGGTTAGCATGCCAAGTTTGATGGCCCCAAAACTTTTCCATGGCGCAGTTTGCATATGTTCAAATTTTCAACGGTTTTGGCAAGTATTTCACTTATGAAAAATGTCGCTGCCAAAATAAACAGCTATCAGATTTGACAAACCAATTTGGCATTTTTAACGGCTGATAAACTTGGCACGACGAAGCGGCTGTCGGCCGAGCAGCTTGGCAGTTTTGACAGTCGTCAGAAATGGCAACTTGGCAAAATCAGCGGGCAAAAAAAATGTCATGCCAAATTTTTGACCCATCAAAAGTGGCAAGCCAATTTTAACGGCTATAAATAATGGCTGGCTGTTTTGATGGCCGTTAAAAAAGGCAAATATTTTTTTGACCCCAAAGAAGGCTTATCACTAGTATTAAAATCGCGTTCATAGCTCAGATCACTAAAGTTAAACCAACACGCATATATAATAAAAAGGAAGAATGAGAATACCACATTCAATCAGTCATGAAATAAGAGTAATTCTGCAACAAAAGTTCTGCATAAATAGAGACCGTATAAAATTTACTAGATCATTCTAGAAGTTAGCTTATGAATGTTAGCAAAGAAAACATTCTAGTCATTCGAACCGTCATCGTCACTAGAAAATGCAATCCTTCCGGCTGCGAGATGCATGTCCTCGTGTGAGTTGCCCATGGTGAATCCCTGATCACGCAAGAAGTCGTAAATAAACTCCTCTTCAACAACGTCCACTGTCTCCACTTCTCGATTGCACGCCTCACATCGTTCCAGCAGATCATCGAGCACCAGTCCAAGCGGAACGGCTGAGGAGATTAATTACTATCAATAATGAACTTCATGCAAAACTACAAAATTGATCTAGTTTTGAAAAAGTAATTAAACGGCTGAGAGATCAAAAGGCCTCACAGAGGTTTATTTACTTTATTTATCAAATGCAAGTGACAGATGTACATACCTGGTTGGCTTCGTAGCCGTGTTGGGAATTCTGAAATCTCAGCCTTCTGCTCTTCGTTCATTAAAGGCGCGGCAACTTTGAGAAGTGCAGCACAAGCTGCTTCGGCCTTCGCAACGTCTGGAAGCATCTGTTCCGGAAGAGACACTTTCAGTTCCTGTTCCGCGTCTTCCTGTGAAGTGAAATGAAAACTACCTATCGGCATAGAACATAATTTTCGCAAAGCTTCTGGGTTCAAAGAGCAGCATAGATGTGACAAAACAGGGTGTTGAGACGAGAGATGACCTAAAACTACCGTAATCCCCATGAAAATACTACGCTAGACGAGAGATGCAGACAGTAAGGTACGGTAGAATTTAAGCTCCATGGGCAGTCTTTTTAATAGTGCAAGATAACTGAAAAACAGACTAACAGTAAAGAGACGCAGCGAGGGCCCATCGCAATCTGCAACCGAGCGTGACAGCAGGTCCGGAGTCATGCAAGCTGCTGCCTTGAATCATATCGCTGAAAAATTTCTTCCAAGGAACAAAAGGACAAATTTTTTAAATAGAAGTTATAAATTAATTTGTAAAGTAAGAAGTGAAAATGTTAAACCTCCTTTGCGCTTGAAAAAGCGGAAGACGCGTTGCTTAACACGGTTCTTGTACTTCTGCGCGAATCGGCCAAACTCGCTGAACTTGTACTGCGTCGGCGCTGGCAGCACAGTTGTGTAGCCAATACCGTCGATGACATCCGATAGATCTGAGCAAGGACTTATCATAATAGGAGCTTGAAAAGATTGCAATTGTTTCAAATAAGCATTTACCTTGAGGAGTGAAGATGTTTTCTCTTCGTAGCGCTCGAGAGACTGTGCCGAAGAAAGCATCTACTTCATTGTGAGTGTGGCCGACTGCCAAGTGACCACAGATGATCTGAGATCACAACAGTCGTATTTATACGGTAGTAATTATCCAGAAACCTTCATTTGACTCTCGGAATACATATGTGCAATGTTGCGAGCGTTATTTTCTAGTTCAATGCAGTGTGATACTTCTCTTAAAAAAGATAGTACCTCATCGATTGGCAGTTGAAGCATCATCCAGCCGAAGAATGCATGCAAGTTCTCCGATTTCATGCACGGCGCATTGTCAGCAATAATGACGATACGCGAAGGGATCACATCGGCCTTTAACATAATATGTCTGATTGTAATTATTTTGCGAGTCCAACAATAATATAGTACATACTTTATAATTGAAAATCTTACCTGTGCAAGGGCGTGCATAATGTAACTGCTAAGCTGATCAGCGCCTCCAGTGTGTGCTTCGAAGATATTCAATAGCGCGATATTGTGGAACTTGTTGCCATCGATATCTAAACGAAAATCGCTGTGCTTACGGTAATCGGAATAATAAATAAAACATGATTTTGCCTATGCAGTAGAATGCAAAAAAATTAACAACTGACGCATTTTTGACAGCTGTACAGCTGTTAGGTCTACATTTTGACGGCTGACGTCACCAATTCGCTTCGGCCTTCGTACAAGGCAAGGTATCTGGAATTGTTATCTTAAACGAGCAAAGTAACACGTCTCTTGGATAAGGAATTTAAAAAGTGTGATTTTTAGTATAATACAATATCATTTTAAAGAGTAGCTGTTCAAACCTTTGTCGATTTCTTGCTCATCCCGTCCACGCGCAGGACAAGCAGTTCGCTAGGAGAAGCTCTCGATATCTGGTCAGCAGTGCCGACAGTGACCCGATCAATCCTGCCAACATTGGCTGTCATAAATAAATAAAAATGCTAAAGAAAAGACCAACAACTCCGAGGTGCTTGAATGCATGTCATTTAGGCCGCCTTGTATTTGATATCCCAATGTGAGACGTAGTACATGACTTATAAACTTTTGTCATGCCAATTTGTATTTTCATTAAATTAGCAACAACTTATTTAAAACAACAAATAAAGAACTCAAAATGTCCTATATGCGTACCACATAGCCTCGTAATGCTGCTTCCTCATTTCTATTGCCTTCTGCTTCTCGTGCCCAGCGCGTGTCGAGATGATATGTGAGAGGCCAATACAGATGTCACACCGCAGATGATTGTCTGACTGAAAAAGATCCAGGACAAAAAGAAGAATATTATACTAAGCAGCAAAGCAGATGGGTAAGGTTCGCAGTGAAATCACAATTACTCACCTTTCTAAAACGCACTTGCATCCCAGTGACTTTAGAAAAGGTTGAGAAGCGGATGTGCGTGTCGCAGAGGCGAAGAAACGAGCTAAAGGTAAAGTGGATTAACTAATGAAGAAGTATTGTAGTATAAAATTGTAGATTGTTAGTTCAAAAAGAAAGCCAAAACATTCTTTCTAAGAGTGAACGAAAATTCTACCGATATTTCGTTAAAATTCAAAGAAAGTTCTTTTGAAATAATACCTCTTGTTGAGTCCGGCAGGCATCATTATTCCACCTTGCGGGTGCTCCTGCCCATGTCGAATCACCTCTGACATCATATTAGAGCACGCATCAATCGTCGTCTGTTTCTTAGAGTGAGTTGCTGCGTGGACGTTATCAGCGTGTCCATTCTTAGCTTTCCGAAGCCATTCGATCAGTCTGGAAGATTAAGGTTGTATTCTCAGCGAAATCAGAACAGTTCCAAATCAATCCCCGGCTAGGAATATTAAACTCCCGTCCGACGGTTCGAAAAATCGTTTTGATTTGATCCCCCTCCCAGGGGCATATAAATGGATGACAATGTAATGGTATAGAGTAGGACTTATTGTTAGATCTTCACACTTTGTCAACTTGATGTTAACGACGAGGCAGAAGACGGTGGCACAGATCGACTTCCCATTAATGATCGGCAGCACTGTCACTTCTTCGACATGCAGAGTTGCACTGTTAAGAGCCTGAAATTTAATTCAGAAAGTTTCCAATGCGAAGTAAATTTCTCGATTGTCCGAAAATTGAAAAAAAAATGAGAAACAGAGTAATATATCTGACAATTAGAAATTATGGAGAGAGAAACAATTTTAATCGGAGCAGTGTAAGTAAGGCGACATACCAGTACTCGAATGACGTCTCCTCGGTGTTGCCGCTCCTTCCCGCTCATTTCGTCGTACAATCTTGCTCGCACCACGTTGATGTCTATTCAGAAATAACAATACCATATAATGTTAAGAAAACCAATGTGTGACGTCGTTTTCCCAAGGTACGGTATGTGTACGGTTTCTGGCCCCCTAGCTCCCAACTATGTGATGTCATGGGTGCGTTGCTTGAAATAAAAGTAAAAGAGAAAAAAACTTCGTATTCTCCATTTCAAATAACACATGGCAACGGCCCTACCGGCCCGGGCCGTTGCCAACTCTGGTTTGGAGCAAAAAGGCCACATACCGTATACCTACCGTAACGCGAGAAAATAACGCCAGAATATGAAATGAATGTCATATTCGTGTTTTCCGTAGCGCAAAACCTCTGGGTTCGGAAAACAAATCGACCATTCGAGTGGGAATAGTTTAAAGTACCGATGATTCTAGAAAGTATGCTTAACTTAATTTGATGACTTCAAACTGTTTATATTTAACGATTTTACCTGGTGACGTTGCTTGAGCAGTAGTGAGCACAGCAACGCACTCTCATTATCGCCGTATCTTCAAGGACGTCCTTGAAGAGCTTGATATATTCTTCGCCTTTCTCAAGAATCGAGACAACCGCACTTGGGTCCATCGCTAAAAATATATTGCACCATATAAACTAAGCGACTTAGTTTAAGCTTAGCGTTTCCCATATGATACACAAACATATATTGAAACAGAATCCAGTTGTGAATCGTATTACGAACATACAATGGATCACATATAAAGCAATCCCAAAAAGATAATCCCAAAAAGCAAAATAAATATATAAAAAGATTCCAAAGAGAATTCCAAAACCTCAAAGTAGCTGGGACTCGAAGAGACGCGAAGAAGACGCCACGCTTCTATTTTATCTTAAAGTGTGAATTATAGTTGAAGAAAAAAGGAAAGGCAAAACAGAAACATTGACACACCCACAGCCCTAACACTGAATTAGTTTCATTTGTCATTTATTAGTGTTCGAAAAATTTCTGCACATCAAAAACCACGCGACGCATGACCGCAACGCAGGCTGGCAAATTGTCAATTATTTTCGTATTGTCGGCAATAGTTGCAGCGGTGGTTTCATGGATCGCATGAACTTTTTGCTGTTAAAGTTTTCTGAGATTTGGTATCATTTGTTTTAAAATGTTTGCTGCTTTTTTTTACTTCTTTTAATTTGAAATGCTCACCTAGGACTATGCGTTAGTAGTGTACGCCGATGTCTCGATTTGCCATCTCGATTAACCCTGCCAAAACTCGTTCCCTCTTTTGCCTCAGCGCCATTCCACACCCTAAGAATTTAATCTCGGAATGCCGTTAAGGTCTACAAGGCTGATCTGGCAACGAACGAAATGGAGAGGCGGTCGTCACTGTCTGACACTGTCCCGGTAAGAGCCTTATTGTTTTCGAGGGTTTGGTGTTAATTTACTTTGTTTTAAGAGTGATTATAATTGTGTCACCTCCTGCTTTGTTTTTTCCGACTCTACTATTGCTCTTTTCGGTCAATTTTTTTTTGAAAACCGAATGTTAATTCAAATACCATTATTTCCACTTTAGGATCGTTTTTCTATACGATCGTTTTTCTTTTCTTCGTGTAAAATTTTTGTGAACACCGAGAGCGAATTCAAATACAAGTCTTTCCTTTCAGGAAACGCAGCTAGGAAGTGAGAATGCCAGGCCGCTACGAGATGTATCGAACATCTCGACATGGTCTAGCCCCGCGACCAGCTATACTATTGCGGTATGTGATAACATAATACATTTGTTTCGAATTCTTCCGGTACATATTTGAGAGTTTACGAAGTCATTTGCATTTATGTAGTTCTTCGGGAAATATTGTGCACATTATTACCCCGTGTTGGTTTCTCTACTTAAGCTATTGCTTCTATCACTTATTCCATGTTACTTAAAGAACTCCTACCCATGATGTTCGAGAACAAAAACTTTTCTCCCAAAATCACCCCGTGGTTCTTTGATGCGGGATCACGAATATCACGGTTATTTTTTATGGTGATGTCATTTTCAAAGTTACGGTAGGTATACGGTAAAACAGTTCGTTCGTTTATGATCGCTCCTTGATAATCTGAGGTGTGGAATACGATTTATGTTGTATAAAAGTGACAAAAGCGGGAAAACCCAGTTGATCAATGTCAACGGCCGGCAGAAACTACAAGTGCAACTACCTAGCATGCCACCTAGTTCCTGAAGTTCATCTTTTGGAACCGGGAAGGCATGACCCAGGAGGGTTTCGTTAAATAAAATAAAATTTTAGCTTTGGCCATGCCGTGAGGATATGTATATATTAAAAAATATATATTATATATATAAACAAATTTCCCACCAACACTTGTTATTTTCGTATTACTCGCATCGAAAACACACGTGGTTTTTGGGGAAATTTATTTTAAAGAAATTTTGGGGTAGGTGTGACCGAATAGTGACTCTTTATTTATTGTTACAGGCAACAACAGCAAAGCGGCGACGGTTGACTGTGAACGAGGCGAGATCATCGCTGCTGCATTCAACAGAAACGGCGAAAGGAGTGATCGACAGCTGGACTTGTATTACGAAGGAGTCTATTGATGTCAGTCGAGTCTTCATTAAATCAAATATTTATTGCGCATACCCTACTCATGCTATGGAAATGTATATGGGATTTGTCAATCGTTTATTAGATCATCGAAGCACTGATGCAATGTTCAGTTGAATGTCGAAGAGTTGCACGTGGACTGCGTCCTCCGCTCCGTTTCCCTGATCATGCGGAAAGGATGAAGAAGCTGCTTCAGTCGCGCCACATGCTACCCGAGAATATTGTCCCGTTCGTCTTCCACGATGAGCGCAAGTTTGTTTATTTCGCTGATTGTAAACAATAAAGAGATTGTAAATGATAAATTTGCGCTTTTATTCAGATACTTTACCTTACTTTTTTAATGAAATTTTAATATTTTGTGCAGGTTCCTCGTGTTAAAGGGCCAGCATAGAGTGACTGCACTGCAACAATTGAATGGCGAATCCCTCGAGATAGGCGGTACGCCATTCTTTGGCGGGAAGGTGTGTTTTGTAACCTAAAAAGAATGCCATGTTTTCATTTTCGAGCTTATCTTTCATACTTTCACAACGCCTGTTTGATTGGAAACATAAACTTAGACTTTTTCCTTCACAGCTCAAGTGCATCACCGTCAAATTGTCGCGCGATGCAGCATCCCTCCTTGCACTCAACTCTGAGAAGAGCGAGAAGGAGTACTCGGTGGCTGAAAAGGTTTGTTCTTAATCGTTGCTAGTATGAGTTGCTGCAGCATGAAGTCTTTTACGACGTCATAAAGATGATTTTATTTGTTTATGTCAAAACCTCTTCTTAATAACTGTAGGAATACTGCTTCAGGCATCTCATGTGAGAAGGATGCTTCGCGTTCTCGGGCTCTCTCAAGAACCATCTCTAGATGCGTCAGCGACAAGGTTCACGGATGCTGCAAGAATGCGACTACTGTCGCAAACTGTCCGTTCTACCTTTTTCTTAGATTTTATATGCTGTAGTAGGACGTGAATCAATATCCTGGCTCAGTTCTTTGATAATAAGTCGAGAACTGTAGAAGGTATGTTCTAGGCTTCCAAAAGATGTCACACAAAAAATAAATAAGATTAGTTTAATCTTCTAGAAGATGCATAACTTTTTCATCAGGTTCATCGTCTGCTTCCGGCTTCACAGTATCCCTCCGAACCGATAATCCGATTGGCCGACTCGGATGACAAATAAACGGCATTTTTGTATGTTCGCGAGGACAGCGCGAACAAGAAAAAAGTTGTTCTCCGGTTGAATTCTCTAATGTCATTTTTTAGCGGAGCCTTTAATTTTCTGTAATTATCCTCACTTAATTGGCCTCACGATTCAAAAGCCATTAGAGATGCATCTGTCGAAAACATCAATCTGATCTCCTTGGAATGCCTGATCGTAAAAACGGTCGCTCCATATTCCGCTGTTCGCTTCGCAAAGCAGGGCGGTGGTTATAAGCATGGCGCCGTCGAGCTCAAGGAAAGCAGCGACCTTTGAGTAAGACGAGAAAGCATGTCCTCTTCTTACATGAAGAAATAAAAAGTTCTGGATCGGGGATGTTAAAAAAAATGTATAAAAAAAAACAGGAGAAAATGTTTGTACAAAGAAAAATTACTAAAACAAATCAAAAAAGGTGTTTTAATCGTTTTTTCTGATAGTTTAATAGAGAAAGTCATGAAAAATTGAAGAAATGCCTGTTATACTAAAAATTTGTAGATTTGACGAATTGAGAAATTTGAATCCATAATGTTGACTTAAAGAGGGATTAGCAGTAAAAAATTTTTAGGTCGAGCCGAACTAAAGAAAAAGAGGTTCTTTTCTGTTTCGTTTTGGCTCGGTGGTGCTTGCGGTTGTTGTGGTCGTGGATGGCTCAGTCTCAGCCGTAGTTGTGATTGTCGTGGTCTCATCCGCGTTGGTCTTTTCCGTATTGGAGCATGTTGCTGGCGTGAAGAAGAGTGGCTGAGCCCGGCAAGAGCTGTTGAAGAAGCTACCGAGGAGGGCGCATTGGGCGTTGAGCACGTCAAAGGCCACCGTCTCACACTTGAGCGACTGCCGGAACGTTTCAATTTGACTCTACTGTAATACCCTTTCTCCCCTGCATTACGTTAGGATCAGAAGGGATCCTTTTTCGCGCTCTTACCTAAAAGTTACGTAATAGTTAACATCGGGGGGTTGACTTTTAGGTAAACCATAGAAATGTGAAATATGTATGTATTAAGTGACCAAGCCGAAACCCAAATAGCGTCAGCGCGCTACCGCCAACGTTAAATAGATATTATATTTCATATTTGGATATTCATTTGTTGATATTCAAACCTGGTCGCATTTCATCGTGCACTCTTGTAGCATTGATATTTCCGGGAGCAGCGCGAGTCTTGGCCTTAGATCGGTCGACTCCAAGAATTCATACTCGCATCCCATCTTTGAGTATTGTTTTTATTCAAATATAATTCTACATCACTGCGAATAAGAGCAAGCGTTTTGAACCAATCGTATATTTTGTGACATCGAAGTGAGATAACCCGACTGAGTTTGTGTGGAGAAGATGAAGAAGAAGAAGCAGGAGCGAGTTGAATGCCTCACCACTCGTCATCGCTGCTCGGCGTACGACTGTGCGTCTTCAGTGGACGTCAGTTGATTTTAGCTGACAGAGAACTATGCGTGATCACCTAGCGACGGAAGGAAGGCTCGCATAGGGTCTAACAGCTTTTGACAATTCTGTGTTTTTGACCAGGGAATGATCAGAAACCTATGCTCGAAAAATAGACTTTATGGCTCGTTCGTAAGCCCTTGAAATTTTATATTGTGGAATAAAAAATTTGCCGCTACCTAGCATATATTTAATTTTTAATACTTTTCTAATTCGATAATTTGAACACAAATTTTCACCATCATAGAACTACATATGTACATATAATTCAGCCAAGAATGTTTAAACTATGTACATAGTTGTGTTGCAGTGGATAAAGGGTAATAATGCAAAGTTACTGTCAAAATAAAGTACTATTTCATACTGTCATTTGTGCGTTTGATTTGTACACTGCAAAGAGATCGAATATACATATACAACACTCTTTTCCTCTCTCTCTGCTTATCTCTGTCTCTCCCGCACTCCTCCGTCTCTCTATAAAAAATAACATATGTATTTATTCATATATTAGAGCATGTACAACTCAATTAAACTTTTCTGGCACACTGCCAAAATTTGTGAGTATTTGTGTTTCTTTTGCTGCGTACACTTCAAAGAGACCGCAAGGTGTCTCTCTCTCTATGTCATAACGTTCTACACAGAAAGGCGGTTGTAACGAAGTACAGTGAGATGTGTATAAGTCACGTTGAGCGTTGTTCTCACACTTACAAGTTTGTGCACAAGAGCGAGTAATCAACTTTTAGCACACTGCCAAGTCCTGATATCACAAAGACTTTTCACTTATAAAGAGAAAGAGAGAGAATAGAGAGACTGAGCAAGAGGGGGAGAGAGTTATGCCGTCTCTCCCACTCTCCTCTTACTCTCTGTTCAATTTTGTAAAAACATGTATCCATTTACGCAGTAAAACTCTCATAAAAGACCATATGACCCTTTGCTTCTGCCTTGGGATATTCACTCCCATCAATCCGGAAGTGTAGAATATCCGCATCTCTCTCTCACTCTCTCTCTCTCTCTCTCTCTATCCTTTCTCTTTCCATCGTTCTCTATGGGCGCCTCCCGTTTCATCTGGATATCTTCGTCAGAGTGCCCATCGCTAGAACGGGTAGTGTGGTGGTAGTGGTCTGGTAGTGGTTGCGCGGGGTGCTGGCTCGGGTTCGGTCGGAAACAAAACGTCTTTCTCTCATATTCTACTCTCAGGAACAAACATCGATGTCGACTCCATCACCACTACGGCTTAAAGGTTAGCTAAATTATCGACGTTTGCGATCCTTATTAGGGTTTTAGTCTATTTAACTGCTGTTTGCTTGCTTTTAGCTCGAATTCTGCATTTTCTAAGCAAATCGGATGTTTTTAAAAGCATTTTTTATGTTGTATGCCCTTGTGGATGACGTCAGCTGTTCTCATGTTGTTAAACAGAACCTGTTTATTGTAATAAAGCGTTTTATATAATGAATACGCTTAAAAAGTAAGGATTCGAACTGCATTTGATCCGTGAGCGATCTTAAAGATGAGAAAGGGGCGTGGCTTAGGCGCGCAGCGCGAGATTGTCTTGAGAGGTCAAGACAATTCTGCGACTCGCAATTGTCTTGACCGGGCAAGACAATTTCGTCAAGACAATTATTGTCAAAAGCATGAAAGACAATATTATCTTGCAGGAAATTTAAGACAAATTGTCTTGAGCGATTGTCTTGACCTCTCAAGACAATCTTCTTTGTGCGTAATAGTGAGGCGTAGGATAGCACCCAGAACAAAAACACGACCATGACCTCATAGGCCTTCTCTACAAGATTAGACTGAAGTACGAACCTGATACAGCCGAACCATCTCAGTCAATGGATGAAACTGATTTTTTTCTATATCTTCTTTGCTTGTCTATCGAAGTTTTTTAATGACGTTGAGAAAATGCGTTTCTCTGAAGGACTGGATTCCCACGGGACATTTCGTATGAACATTCAGCTGTGGAATTGTGATAGAGCTACAGGTGAAGAACAAATTGTTATAAGCAGAAACATATTTCTTCTGAGCTACGAATGTCGCATACTTATGAATCTGATAGAATTATTTATAACATATGAACCGATTAATAAAACAATGAAAATATTTGAGGTACATATCATTGGAAAAGTTACTACATCTAAGAAATAAGAATGTTCTTAAGGATAAAGATCAAGAATAGGGATGATGTTTCGGTGATGGAAATTTGTTGAATTTTTGAGTGATGTGCACCGTTGTAGACTTCAACCGATGATGCATTCCATTTTGCATGGAATGGCAATGCAAGCTTTACGTGATCGTGATCACCTAGCGACGGAAGGAAGGCTCGCATAGGGTCTAACAGCTTTTGACAATTCTGTGTTTTTGACCAGGGAATGATCAGAAATCTATGCTCGAAAAATATACTTTATGGCTCATACGTAAGCCATTGAAATTTTATATTTCGGAATAAAAAAATTTGCTGCTACCTTGCATATATTTAATTTTTTATACTTTTCTAATTCGATAATTTGAAGACATATTTTCACCATCATAGAAAGATGTACATATAATTCAAGCAAGAATGTTTAAACTATGTACATAGTTGTGGTGCAGTTGATAAAGAGTATGAGCGAAATTTTTTTTATATCGTGAGTTCGATTCCTTGTCGACTCATCGGGTGCGAGTCTTAGCTTTCGAAAATAATTTTCCCCCGCGAAAGTGGGGGGCGTCTTAGCTTTCGATTTTGGAGAAGGGGGGGGGGGCGTCTTAGCTTTCGATTATGGAATATGGCTTGCAACTTCGATATTCGCATAATATATTCCTATCAGCAATGCCTCATTGCTCCATGGTCGTTTCTTGCGGGAAAAGTTTTGCTTTGACAACGAGGTCATCTTTTACATCTTTTACCTTTTTTAATTACGATTACTAATTGCCAAATGCTCATTACTAGATATTTATATGTATTTACTTATCATTTTCCCTCATACTTGCTACATACCATAATGCTTCTTTCCGCCGCACTTTCCTTCTCCTTCTCTTATTCTCTTGATTGCTCATAGTTGTCCTACTAGTTATCCTATGCAGAATGCCCTGACAATTCAATTGCGGAATTTCATGCTATTTGTTATTTATGCATTCATGCACTTGTATAATAAAGCATTCAACCATTCAGGGATCGAAAGCTAAGACGCCCCCCTTTCTCCAAAATCGAAAGCTAAGACCCAAATGAAAAATCGAAAGCTAAGGCTCGCAACCGACTCATCATCTCCCTGGTGAGTACCTCTATTTTTATTTGGAAAAGAAGCAGTTGAAATGCCTCTCACTTACTCGTGTTGTACAAAGCAAAATTGCTGTCAAAATAAAGTATTATTTTATACTGTCGTTTTTGTGTGTCACAAGATTAAATAATATGGTTTTTTCGCTTATTGGGTATATTTTGCTCTTCTTTTCGTTAGTAAACACTTTAGCAGGCAATGGTCCGAGACCTTATCTTGTAGTTTATATCAGTTTATATCACACTTTGTACATACATATGTACACGTGCTCACGCACAGTCAATACGCGCTCTGTTTCTTTCGCTTTGTTCTTATTCAGTTACTATGCTCTCTCGTCCTCTCTCATTCTTCTTATTCAGTTACTATGCTCTCTCGTCCTCTCTCATTCTTCTTATTCAGTTACTACGCTCTCTCGTCCTCTCTCATTCTTCTTATTCAGTTACTATGCTCTCTCGTCCTCTCTCATTCTTCTTATTCAGTTACT
Organism: Allodiplogaster sudhausi; assembly: GCA_945643635.1. Lineage (NCBI taxonomy): Eukaryota > Metazoa > Nematoda > Chromadorea > Rhabditida > Diplogasteridae > Allodiplogaster > Allodiplogaster sudhausi. The sequence continues at coordinate 5,404,448 of CALZFC010000018.1, read as the reverse complement.
ACGCTCTCTCGTCCTCTCTCATTCTTCTTATTCAGTTACTACGCTCTCTCGTCCTCTCTCATTCTTCTTATTCAGTTACTACGCTCTCTCGTCCTCTCTCATTCTTCTTATTCAGTTACTACGCTCTCTCGTCCTCTCTCATTCTTCTTATTCAGTTACTACGCTCTCTCGTCCTCTCTCATTCTTCTTATTCAGTTACTACGCTCTCTCGTCCTCTCTCATTCTTCTTATTCAGTTACTACGCTCTCTCGTCCTCTCTCATTCTTCTTATTCAGTTACTACGCTCTCTCGTCCTCTCTCATTCTTCTTATTCAGTTACTATGCTCTCTCGTCCTCTCTCATTCTTCTTATTCAGTTACTATGCTCTCTCGTCCTCTCTCATTCTTCTTATTCAGTTACTACGCTCTCTCGTCCTCTCTCATTCTTCTTATTCAGTTACTATGCTCTCTCGTCCTCTCTCATTCTTCTTATTCAGTTACTACGCTCTCTCGTCCTCTCTCATTCTTCTTATTCAGTTACTACGCTCTCTCGTCCTCTCTCATTCTTCTTATTCAGTTACTACGCTCTCTCGTCCTCTCTCATTCTTCTTATTCAGTTACTACGCTCTCTCGTCCTCTCTCATTCTTCTTATACAGTTACTACGCTCTCTCGTCCTCTCTCATTCTTCTTATTCAGTTACTACGCTCTCTCGTCCTCTCTCATTCTTCTTATTCAGTTACTACGCTCTCTCGTCCTCTCTCATTCTTCTTATTCAGTTACTACGCTCTCTCGTCCTCTCTCATTCTTCTTATTCAGTTACTACGCTCTCTCGTCCTCTCTCATTCTTCTTATTCAGTTACTACGCTCTCTCGTCCTCTCTCATTCTTCTTATTCAGTTACTACGCTCTCTCGTCCTCTCTCATTCTTCTTATTCAGTTACTACGCTCTCTCGTCCTCTCTCATTCTTCTTATTCAGTTACTACGCTCTCTCGTCCTCTCTCATTCTTCTTATTCAGTTACTACGCTCTCTCGTCCTCTCTCATTCTTCTTATTCAGTTACTACGCTCTCTCGTCCTCTCTCATTCTTCTTATTCAGTTACTACGCTCTCTCGTCCTCTCTCATTCTTCTTATTCAGTTACTACGCTCTCTCGTCCTCTCTCATTCTTCTTATTCAGTTACTACGCTCTCTCGTCCTCTCTCATTCTTCTTATTCAGTTACTACGCTCTCTCGTCCTCTCTCATTCTTCTTATTCAGTTACTACGCTCTCTCGTCCTCTCTCATTCTTCTTATTCAGTTACTACGCTCTCTCGTCCTCTCTCATTCTTCTTATTCAGTTACTTACTTAACAATGCCATCAGTCATCCTGACTGCACGACATTGCGTGCTTATCGGGCCCAAACGGGCTCACGGGCCCGCCCAACTTTTTTGGGCCCGGCCCGGCCCGGCCCGGGGCCCTGGGAAATTGGGCCGGCCCGGCCCGCGGCCCTGCCCGGGCCGGGCCGGGCCGTTACCCCATCTCTGCGTGAGGCTAAAATGTCTGCGCCTCTCACATGGCCACACACTATTCTTTTGTATGGCATTTGGTCAATATTCTAACTTACTGTTAGCTTCACCATTCTGTCTCATGCTGAACGACAGTAATAAGGTTCGGTATGTCTGATGCTTCAAGAGATACAGTCCCGCATAGTGAGGCGTAGGATAGCGCCCATAACAATAACATATCATACCTTCTCGACGAGACTGGACTGAAGTACGAACCTGGTACATTATGCAGCCGAACCATCTCAGTCAATGGATGAAACTGATTTTTTTTTGTGCAATATCTTCTTTGTTTGTTTATCGAAGTCAAGAATCTTTTAATAAGGTGAGAAAAAGCGTTTCTCTGAAGGAATAGATTCCCACGGGACATTTCATATACCGTATTTTCTTTATTAGTGCCCCCCTCTATTAGAACCCCCCCCCTCTAATGGTAACCCCCTCCCCTTGAGTAGGCCATTGAAAAATAGCCCTCCTCCCTCTAATAGAACCCCCCCCCCTCCCCCTCCAATAGTGCCCCCCTATTAGTATAATACCACGGCTCGTGATGTACCTCGAATGAATACTGGAGGCATGGGATGCTCTTCCCAATGAACTTATTGCAAATTAATTCAAAAAGCGGATGTTCCGGTGTTGATTAGATTCAAGATGAGTCATAAATCTCTCTTTTTTAAAAATAGCATGTTATTAGCACACTTTTAGTCAATCACATTGAAAAATAGTACCCCTCCCTTTAATAAACCCCCCCCCCCCACTCTAATAGTGCCCCCCCTCGCGCAAGGGCATTGAAAAATAATACCCCGGGGGCACACTAATGTAGAAAAAACGGTAATTATTCAGATTCCCACGGGACATTTCATATAATCATTCATCTCTGGAATTGTGATAGAGCGACAGGTGAAGAGTAAATTTTTAGGAACGGAAATATGTATATTCCATCTCTCTGATTCTGAGCTACGAAGGATGAATAGTTGAATGTCGTATACTTATGAATCAGATATAATTATTTATATCATATATGTATATCATATGGACCAATTAAAACAACAATGAAAATATTTGTGGTATCATTGGAAAAGTAACGTCTAAGTAATAGTAATGATCTTAAGGATCAGGATCAAGAATAGGGATGATATTTCGGTGATGGGAATTTGTTGAATTTTTGAGTGATGTGCACCGTTGTAGAGTGATCCTTCCTTCTACATATGATGCATTCTATTTTGCATGGAGTAGCAAGGCAAGCTTTGATGGTCCGCTCGCAATAATTGCAGAAGCCGTTGCGTGTCACAAATTGTTCGCGTTGATCCGCGGGAACATGGCAAACTGATGTGTCACAGCACTGACAAGGACCACCTTTCCTGAGGCGTAGCTCTTGATAATACTGATTCGATTCTTCCTTTTTGATAATACCAGACAAGGTGGTCTCTATTCTGTGAAGTTGCTGCAGCCTGATTATATAATCGGGTACATTTGGTGAGGCAGGGTCAGACGTGGAAGAACGGATTTGTGGAGTCAGCTTCAGTTTCGTAAGCTGTGGGTTGACTCGATGTTCAGTATTGTTGTTTCCACTGAACATCTCTTCGAGTAGGCAATCGAGCGTCGTATCGTCGATGTCAAAGGCAGATGTTATCTGAATAAAACAACCAACTGGAATAGGTTGAACAGTCGCGATTTGTATACATTTAGATTGAACAATAATTGCCATGTGAATAAAGAATTTGCTGAAACCAAAACGACTGTCTTTTGAATGCAACCGAAATCGTCGATAATATTCCTGACTGATTTTCATTTAACAAATAGAATAGATAGACATAAGAGAAGATATCTGTAAAAATAGTTAGCTCTATGCGGAGAGCGGAACACTTTAATACACGACAAGTCAACGTGAGTGAAAAGTAAAGAATGATGTTGTTCTCTCCTAGGCACAAGCTCCTTCCCTTATTCAAATTAAAATGACGTCACATGTATTATGCCTTGGTTCTCCTCTTATTTCGTTGATGGGCTGATTAGTGAGCGAGTCTAAAAATAGCTACGGCTGCTGGACTTTGCCCTCACTAACCCTGTAAACACGTTCCGATGCTGAAGAGTGATCAGTGATCTATGAGAGTGATGTGTGATCAGTGATGTATGACTAATCGATGACTCATCGCCTATTGCTGCCTGAATATGCCAAGTCTAAGACATTACGGGATACCCGAGAGTATAGCATGTGCTGAACTAATCTAAAAAATTGGTCAAAATTACGTGTACATTTCTGCGCAAATGTGCATAACGGGTCGAAAACGCAAAAAAAAAACCGAACTTTTAGTTGGTTCCGTCATACATATATGTATTTTAAGGGGAAAGAAAAAAATTGCATAAATACAAATGATTATTGGAATAATATTCTAAGACGAACTCACCTGATAAAGTTTCACTTGTAGAAGTTCAAGTTCCAAAAGGAAATTCGATCCCTTGTAACTTGTTGCAGAAGAGGCAGACAATCTCATTTGGCCCACAGATTGAGTGGAGTGACTGGAAGTGTAAGTGCAAATCCGTAATTGCTGCTAGCACCATTCAAATTAGCACTAAAACTAGTAAATCGAATTATTTTTGAAATGAAGAAAAAAAATTGATTCGGATGTCAAAGACTTAAACATACCGACATACTATCATTGACGTATCCGTAGTAAATTCTAAACGTGGCAGATGTATGCTGCCATGAATAGTAAATCTGTAGAATCGCTGAATACGAGCGAAGAGTTCGACAAGAGCCAGGTCGTCATGAAATGAGGCCCTCGTCAATGCATGACACAGGCCGTCCTTCTTTCTTTTTCCCCAAGAGTCATGACTTGGAGACATCAACGTGACGATGGGAAAAGAATGCTCCCACTTACATATATCTCTCGTCGTCTTCCTCTCTCTTCTCGTCATGCGCTCTTATTCTAATACTCTTAGATCTCGTATGCTTTCTCGTTTTCTCTCTCTCTCTCTCTCTTTCTCTCTCTCACTCTCTTGCTTATATGCCCTCTTTCGCGTCGACGGGCAGCTAATAAAAAATGTCCCTCTCGCTGCAGAGCTCTCTTCTCCCCTATATGGATCGTCTTTGCACACAGAAAACGATGTGACACGGGATGTCACAATTTGATGTCACAATAATGTACCGATTTTACTTCGGTACATATGTGTTCCACCCCATGTCACAATTTATGTTCCAAAAAATTGTGACCTCCAGTGAAACAGAAATGTGACGCGCCATGTCACAATTTTCGAGCGGTGGAGGGCAGCGTATCCCAGCAAAAATGTGACATTGCATGTCACAATTAGGCGGCAGCACATAAATTGTGACATGCTCCCACCGTTAGCTCCGCCCCTTTTGCTCTCCCTCCCCCTTCATCCATTCTTCGAATTAGTGATTCATTTACTATTATGCATGCCACTGGCATTTAATAACAAGAAGAATTATTCATTAAGTTAGTGAGACCTTCAAAAGATTACAGTAACAACTCAACACATTCACAAGGAAACAGTAACAACTAACACACTTACAAGATAACCGCGCCGAGTTAAATGAATTTGGGCTACTTAATCATGATAAAATTGAGTTACTGGTCATAAAACGACAAGAATTAATACATTCTGTAAAGACTGTTTTTCTTAGAAGGATATGTCTATGTTACCAGTTACTTTCTGAATGAATCTTGGAAATAAAAATTCGATAGTTCTAAAATGAAAGAAACGTATAGCATGAAAGCAAGTTAAAAAATGAAACAATCTTTTACTAAGATGAAAGAATGTTCTCAAGTGAAATAAACTCAAGTAAAAGAAAATTTTCAGATGTAAGAGTCAACAAAAAAATGTGATCTAATGAGATCAGACTGGCCTCTATTCGGCCATAATGGCCTCCAACTTGCGGTAGATGAGCCCTGCATCTCTTGACATGGGCTCCGGAATGCCGAGCAGATTCGCAAGAAGGGACAGCTCTTGTTTCACTTCGTGTGGGTACTCGAGGTCGAACAACCAGAAGCAAGCGAGGTAGGAGAGAAGCGCATGGGCAAGGTCTCCAGAAACCTGCAGCATGCGTATTATAAAGCAGGTAAAAAATAAATAAAAAAGCTATGAGTATAAGAATTTTTTTTAATTTGTTAAAATTAAATTTTTTTAATTTGTTAAAATTACATTTCAACTTTTTTTTTTAACAAAACATGACTGACGGTTACATCGACTCCCTCAAGAGCGATGATGAACTTGGCAGAGACATCACCGTATGCGACTATCACCGGCTGCCGGATGCCCTCATTCTTGAGTTGATCAAGAGCCGACGACGCAGAATGATGTGCCTAAGCAGCATAGTTTACACTCCTCTCGCTGTATCGTCTCTCTTTCTCGCTCCTTTTCACTCACAAGATAAGAAAAAGGCAACAGGAAACTAATGTCACTTAACTTATAAGCAATAGGTAGATATTGATTGGGAATTTGAATTGTAATAAATAACGGACCAGGAAGCGATTGTAGACGAACTTGACACGAGATGGCTTCTTCTTTTTGTCTGTATGCTCGAACAGTGCCAGCATGTTGAGTAAGAACTCGAATGTAGCGAAATCTGAGGCATACAATTATTCTCTTTTTAACAGTTCGATGAATAGTTTGGAAATACAATTGAACCTGGGTTACAAAGATAAATACTTAGTACACATGGATGCATTTTTTTCGATAACTCAAAACTTTATAAGGTTGAGAATACCGAACCATTTGTTCCAGGCGGGAAGGCGTTCGCTTCAACAAGAGATCTTCTCTTCGCTTCGGATATTACGCGCAGGGCACGCTGAGACATTGCCGGCGCAATCTTCTCTTGCAATCTCCGTGGAAAGTCTCCCGCGGAAGCGCACTTTGACGCGATGAAGTCATCGACAATCTGCAAGCAAATTCAAAAGTATATTTGTCTAATGTGAATTCCAAAAATTTTGTTCTAAACTCAAGCCATAGAGCAAGAAATAACTCATGTAAGTATAGACAAATTATTTAAATGTAAAACAAAATCCGACAAATAAAAAATCACATACGTAACGGGACTGCGCGTAGAAGGAGTAACGTGTCATTGTTGCTCGCGGAGGATTGTTCTGGCAAAAGCGTATACGACAGTTTCTAAAAAAAATTATATATCGCCATTTGTGAGAGAGCTGCTACTAGTAGTAGAATTTTACATTTTAATCTAAAGACTCTCTTATATATGACAAAATGAAATATCTGTATAACTTTAAAGACTCGAGAGACAAAAACCTCTTCTGCTTAAGGAGTTCGAGGTGCTCGACAGAGCCGTGTATCAAGTTGTTAATTCGCTTAAACAAAAGGTTTTGTAATGCCTTTAATTTTCAAAATATAACAGTATCTTGTAGAGCTTTAACTGACATTTAAATGATCGTCAGTTTCTCTCTCCTCCTCGTTATCCGAAGAAGCAAGCCACTCTCGGCTGCCTGCTTTCTTCTTGTACTCTCTGATGGGCTGTGATAGCAAGCTTCTTTTTCCAAGAAGAGATCTGACCCGCCTAACGCGGCATTCGACAAGTCCCTTGTGGCTGTCGATGAAGGCATCCTGAAATGCTTTCTGTAGTTACATCAGAGAAAATTCAGGTAACTAGCAATGCGTTATCGAGTCTTTCAAATTTCATAATGATCTTCATTCAGTTAAAAACTGTTGTGTAGAAAAAAAGGTTGCTAACTATAGAACAGTTGGGGTATCCTGCGAATAGATGCGTAACGAAGCTCCGCGTCTCTTTCGGGGATGGTTTTTCTCTGCTAAAAAAGTGCGGTAAAATATCAGTTGTTCAAGAGTTGAAAACTAGCGTGTCAGCGTATGTCAGCAGAAAGTCGGCGATCCTTCTCGTAAGCAGGCAGCGGCCAACCCTGTCGTCCGAAATGTCATACGACGGGTCATCTTGTAGCCTCTTGAGGAATGGAGCTCCTTGCTTGCCAACCAATAACTTCTCAAAGCTGCATTTCAAAAGGCGCTGGTTCAGACGATGGTAGAAGGGGTCTTAAACGCATACGTTTACTTGTTTAAAAGGAAAATTAATTAGAAATCTGCTTGCGCCGAGTTTTGCTTGCATACTAAAGGATACAACAGACAAAAGTGCAGTTTACTAAACAGAAATTTAAAGGCCTGCCTGTGTACATCGTCCGATCTGGAACTGCCGAGGGAGTTCTGACCAACGGTGACTCCGAGCGAACTTGAGGTGTCGAGGGATGAGAAATCGCTAAGTAAATTAAATGAATTACTAGCTGCGCTTACAATCTGAGTATGATTTACCTCCAAGCTCTTCAAGATCGCGATCTTTGTCGACTTCTCTCTCACAAGGGTTAGCATCTTCAACATCAACTGAAAATTCATGAATCTAAGATATGAGCATTCATTTTAGTATAACCTTGCTCCGCTCGAGTATCATCAGGAAAAACTGCGTTTTTCTCCCACGAGAGCGCAGTCGGATTGGTTGGCGAAAGGGACTCATTTTTTGCCAGGAATGTGGAAGAAATCGAGAGGGATAGCTCCTGGCTGTTCATCGTAGTCGAAGTTGCCGGACTCTGAGAAGTGATCCACGTAAAAATATACTCATTTAGAGAGATAGGCAATCGGTAAACCTCGAGTAAGCTTCCTGTTGCTATGTAATGTGCGTGTGGCGCCGCAACAACTTGAGAGGGGTGAACGTCTATCATACGCTGAGGAGTGTTGAGCTGCAGCCTGACATTTGTCAGAGGGGAGCCAGTCCGTGTACTCACATATTGCTTGACTTGTGCAATGGTCTCGAAGTAGCAGTCCTCTTCGCCCAAACACTCGGGCTCAGGAGCACCCGCTTCCAACAGAATGGTTAGACGCATTGGGTCTAACGCTAAAGATCACACTAACTAGGAAATAAATCATGCAAATGATCACATATTCGTGAGCCGTCGTAAATAACGGGATAAATTGAAATATTGATCTTCAGATCAAAGTATTTGTTTATTGCTAAGAGAAAATAACGAAAATATTCTAGCAGTGGCAGAGGGCGTGTCTTGGCATGAAAGCGGTCTCATTTCCCTCGGGGTAGCCGTCAAGAGGCAGTGGATCAAAAAGTTCCTTGAAAAAGACAGTTGTGATCGCTCCAGATGCGGTGAAGAAGCAACATTGTCTGCTGTCATCAAATCGAGCGGGATGTCCGATCTTTGCAACGATCTTCCATGTTTGTTCCGTGAATGCGAAGCAATCGATCTGGGCAGGAACAAAGCTGCTACTCTTGTTCAGCAAAACGATGTCTCCCGACTTGTAGAGTGTCCCGTGATGCTGGAGTAGGAGAGTGCACTTCACCCGTCGTTCCTTCAGAACTGCCCGTGCGAGCGCTGACACTTGATGTTGCTCGATTCCTTTTCCGGGAACGAATTCCACCTCCTTCTGAAGACGTAGTGCCCAAAGAGTGCGCTGGATGTGAGTTGCGAACGTGCACGGCAGACACGTGAAGTTCCTTGTAATGTAGGACCGTCGCTTGACGTACGCATTCAGTTGCTCGAATTGCAGAGTACTCAGTTGTCCAACTGGCCCTAGAGAACGAATCGCAGCTGCATAGTGCAGCAACGCGTGCGTCTTGTAGATGGGCCTGGACGAATGGGCTGCAGCTGCGCGAGAGGGCGGAATGTCCAGAGGGACAACTCGCCAAGCAAGAGACACGTATTCCTCGGCCGTAGAACGTACCAAATCAATGTCGCCAGATGTCAACTCGAATGAGCAGAGAAGGCGACTCAACTCGGAAAAGCGCTGGAACAGAAGCCGGATCTCAGGTTCCGCAACCATTACGTCCAACGGGAAGAGAAATGGGACGAGCCGAATGAGAAATGCTGTGTCGGCTGCCTTTTGCCCGGACACAGGGTCACCTTGCGAAACATCGGCCGGGATTGGGTTGATTGTGCAGCTGCTGTCGACTCGCCCAGTAGCAAAGGCACATAACTTATCGTTGATATCCTTGAGCGGAAGTCCATTCCGAATGATGGCCCGAATGACCACTCCTAGAAGACGGCAGCTCTCGCCCTCGTACAAGTCGTGGGCGATATCACAGTAGGCATCCTCCGACACGTGGTATCCCGTAATGCCGTTGAGTGGCGAATCCCCCATCACGCCAAAAGCAGGAGGGCCGTTCGCTTGATACCTTAAGTTATCGCTTAAATTCATCCTATCTCCGATCAACGACAAAGGAACCGACCACGCCAAAGTCCGTAATTGGCAGTCCTTCTCTAGGTGAACGGCTCCAAAGTCGCGGTAGTTGGTCAAGCAGTGACGGCAAGGGAAACCTCCGGAAAAGCACGTCTGCATCTGGCGGACTTGGTTTAGTGCCAGGTTATCACCAAGAACCGAGTGCAGCCAAGGGTAGACGACAACGCTTCGCCCTCTCCACGACACCATGATTCCGTTTTCGTAGAGTACGTTCAACTCTACCTAAGAAGTTAAACTAATTGTTGATCTTTATTTACAACTTTTACGCTTTTTTAAAAATTTTACTTCAAATATATTACGGCACCTTGAAGCTTTCTAGAAGAGGCTTGTAGCCATAAGCCTTGTGATCAGACCCGTACGATGTCGCGTAGAGAAACCTAAAGCATTTACTTGAAGAACTGCTTTTTTTATTTTAGCATTTTGACACTTACTTCCATTTATGTAGACACGAAGCATGCCGTCTCAGTCCGGAAAAAGTGAAGAACATCATGGTTTGAGAGTGGATAGACGACGCCTTTCGTAGACCACTTCCAGGGCAAACGTCATCGAGGTATACCACAATCGGAAGTAGTGGTTTCTTCGTTCTGGAGGTAGCGTCACGAAACCGTTGCCCGTCCAGTGGAGACAGGAAATTCCCCCTTCCGAATGGCTCCATTTCTAACACCTGAAAAGCATACAGATTCTATATACTTCAATGTAACACAAAATAGCGATAAACCTGTTGAAATTCCACGTTCCGAAAGGCCGCTTCTATCGAATCCTTCAGTGGGACAATGTAGAACTTGCACGGTCGATCGACACGACTCTGCTTCCCATCCAAGTCGCGTACGGGGACAGTCATCGTCCCCATTTGTCGAGGCAAAGGTTCAATGTAGTCCTGTTCTTGTCGAAGCGCAGCCTTCCTTCTGTATGATGTAGCAACGGTGTTCAGTGTCGCCATAAACTGATCGAAATGGGAGTCGTTCATGGCTCGAACGTTCTTAGCGATACGGCGAATCAGATCCACCATTTTATCCGTTTCCGACTCTGTTATTCCAATTCGGCTTGTGGAGGTGAGGATCTCGGCTCTAATCGTTTCGCAGAAGTTGGTCGAATCATCAGCTTCGAGCGCTTCCGAGTCGTCATTCTCATCGTCCTCCTCCTCCAGCTCAGTTGCAGATATGTCGCCGTCCAACTCCTCAACATCCTCTTGAAGAGACGAGGCATCCATGTTGCCATTGTCAGCAACATCCACATCCATTGCACCATCGCTATCGCTGCTGTCGGAATAAAGACCCCTCATCAGAGCAGGATCTGAAGAGAAGACTTGCGATGTTCAATAGTGAGGTACTGTTATTACTTGTTTAAATTACTACTCACGTTGTTGGCTCAAGTGAACCCGCCATGCTTGAAATCGTCCGAACTCAGATGAGCAAAAGCGGCAGTGATATTGATTTTCTCCAAGGTGTGACTGTTGACAATGCCGTTTTAAGTGGGCCAATGTAGGAAGCTCCTCCTCGCAGACGTCCGCTGGACAACGCATCGTTAAGATTCTAAACTGTAATTTGTTGTTTTCCTTTTTCATTAGATATTAACATTCAATGTTATCTTTCTATGTGCTCTTTCTTTCTATAGTTCTTGCAGCCTTGTATTCCTTTTTTCGTCTAAAACTTTCTTCCATAACTATATTGTTTTCTCTTAATAATGAATTTTTTTTCTGTATGAATATTCTTAAGCATATAACATGCTTAACAAATATTGGATATTGTAACGTAATTAAAAACCAACTTTGTAACAGAAAAATACAAATCACACGTTTGCATTTGTGCAATTCGTTAATTCTCAATTCGTTGTAACCAGTGGGTTGTGTTACAGTAGTTCATAGTAAACAAAAGAGTTGCCCAGAAAAAAATACTTTGTAAAAACTTTCAAATAACACTCTTACAATGGAGCGATTCGCTTATTTTCAATCAGTTGTAACTACTGGTTGGGTTACGGTAGTTTATAGTAAACATAAAGGTGCCCAGAAAAATCCACTCAAAAAACTTACTCTTTTGAATAGGAACGCAATCGCTTATTCTCAATTACTTCAAGGAATTTACTTGCACAGACACATACAGAACAGATTGGGATACGGTACCTTTAAGAAATTAAACTTGTCCAGAAATTTATCACTTTCCATTTAAAATAAATCATTGGTACGGATTCGCGAATTAATTCGCTCAAATTTCGTAAGGTTACGGTTCTGGGCAACTCTCCTGAAAATCAAGAACAGTTTCCCAGAAATGGGAGAAAATAAATACCTTTGAATATAATTTAAAAGTCAAAAGATATAAGCTTACATTCTCTAAACTTAGCGTAACTTCGCTAATCAATAGCAACTACAGCTTCGATAATTGTAATTGTAAGTCACATAAAGCACTTACAAAAGCATCTCAAGGTTTCAAGTAACTTTTCACTTGCACCAACAGTATTCCAATACTCGATAAGTTTAAGGACGAGAGTACGGTATGTTAAATATTTAAAAAAAATAAGTTAAATCATATCCCACCTTGCTGCAAATGTCGCACCGGAACGGCTTCCGATCAGTGTGGTTGACGGCGTGTTGTTGGAGACCTGGAAAAAACTTACATTTGGAAATATTTCAGTTCAGAATATACAATGGTAATCCTGTATAAAATGTTGAGCAAAAAAGAAGCATTAATTATTCGTCGTACCAAAATTTATTTTCTTTTTTTAAAATATACACATCGAGTTGGGTTACGGTACTTCTTAGAAAAGAAAAGAAAGAAACAAGAAAAGAACAGTTTCGCTTATTTTAAATAAGTTATACAGAGCTGGTTTGATTACGGTTTTTTTTCTGGAAAACAAAAGAAACTTGCCCAGAAATTGAATTAACTACATAACCGATAGGGTATAAAAAGGTATTGTCGATTTCACAGAATAATTCCTAATTTTGGGCATCATCCTGAGGGACAGATGGGCAGAAACAGCTAACAAACCTTGCTAATATTTAGGATCATCGACAGTGGCTTCTATTCCCTGATAATAACAACTACAAATTTCTAACCACGTTACCCTAGAATTGAAGACTAGACAATGTATATAAACATAACGAACCTTCGCAAGTCTGCGGCAGCTTCAGATGGCAGAAGCGCGGTCTGCGCGGAGATGCGATGTCTTCCAGCTCCGGTAGGAAGTCAGGGGAAGAGTGCGTACCGATTTTCTAAACAACGCATTATTTATATTTAAAATCTTTTGAATTGTATTATCCTGCTTTCAAAGTTAAGAAAAATAATAAACGTGGAATAGGTAATAACAAATGAACAAGGAAAAAAAATGTTCGGAACAAACTTTTCAATGTGTGGGAAAATGAGTTTTTTGTACTCTTAAAGAACAATAAACGAACGAAACTTATTTAAAAGTCAAAGTTGTTAGACGAGTCTGAAAAGTTATCGTACCTGGACAAAAATGCAGCAGCTTAAGCGTTGAAGCTGCGCGGTGCGCGGTTGTTGGGTGGATTGGGCAAGAGAAATACTGAAAATATAAAATTGCTGAAATAAGTATACGAATTTCAACATGAAATATAAACGATAGTTAATGTACCAATAAAGAGAAAACACATTAAATATTTAAATTCGTTGGGAAGAATGGCAGCATCAATTAACAGATGTATCAACTTATGAAGAAAAGAATTAAAAGCAAACCACGCTCGGATGTCGAAAGAATTTGATCTTGCTGCGCGCGCCGACACGCTGTCTAGTTCCAGCAATCGCAGACAAGAAGGGCTAGCCTGATAATAAAAGAACAACGTTGCATATTCAGCATATTTAATAATGTTAATTTTATCACTCATTCGTGAGAAAAGAAGACAAAAGTGCTAACAATAAGGGAATAAAAACTGCAATAGAAACTTGCAAGAATAACCATTAACAAATCAGCTTTTTCATATCAATAGCGGGATGAATGAGTTAAACTTTTCAATTACTTACTATTAGAAGTTGAGTCTCCAGTTGTTGATCGAGAGCACAAAGAGCAGCTTGGCTAACTACGCGGCCCGGGGACTCTCGCTTTCTAACTGAAACAAAAGAGCAGAATCGCTACGCTTACACGTTATAAATGTCATATCAAAAAGCGATTCAATATTACAAACATGAAATAAAAAAAGGATAAGTTTTAAGTGTTTGTTAACCCGAGATTTTCTTCCGAAAATTAAACGTTCCGTTCAAATGATGATTCCGAATATTTTTTTAAACATGGTCGAAAGTGGTACAATGTCACATTTTCTGTTCTCGCATCGCCTCGTCCCTCCTTGCCACCAAAATGTGACATCCGTTGTCACAATTCTCTTCGGCGGCCGCTTGCGTGTCACATTTTTGGTCACAATTTTGGATGGAACATTAATTGTGCGTCACATTTTTTTCTGTGTGTGAATTTTTAGTCTACTATAACAGTCATCAGACAACTTTGAAATATGCCTAAATGAGTGGAATAAAGATGTAGATGTTTATTTTTTTAAATTCTAATACATATTTGCAGAAAGAAAGTAAGGCAAACTTTATTGACCAAAAAATGCAATCTTTTCCATTCGCTGCATAAAGATTCTCTGCTCTATTTCACCATGGTTGCAAGCAAAACTTTTCTTGGAGGTATGGGGAATTGAACCCCAGCCCTCTCGCATGCTAAGCGAGCGCTCTACCGCTGAGCTATACCCCGATGATAATGGTTATAAAAAGAGTGACTATTAAGAATTAAGAGCCCTATGTGCTGCCTTTGAACAGGCGCATGGGGGAAAGGTGAAACAAGTTTTTGGCATGCGTTCTGCCTAACAAGGGAATGGTCTCGGCTTTCCCCGAGGTTATGAAATGAGCTATATACCATTCGAAAGCTCTTGATGAGTAGATAACGAATATGATAATAAAATTTCCCGAACGAATTCTGTTTTCCTTATATTCTCGGGCCGGAAGCCAAATATACGGCATTTTTGTATGTTCCGAGGATAGCGCAAAGAAAAAAAAAGTTATTTCCCCGGATGACTTTTTTAACGTCTCTTTTGAGCCTTTAATTTTAGCAATTATCCTCACTTAATTGGCCTAACCATTCACGAGCCATTATACGATGCATCTGTCGAAAACATCAATCTGATCTCCTTGGAAAGCCTGATCGGAAAAACTCATGAACCACTCTCCAGTGGTCGCATTGCAAAGGAAGGCGCTGGTTGAGGAAATGGTGCCGTCGAGATCAAGGAAAGCAACGATGTTTCAGTAAGGCGAGAAATCCATATCTTCTGGAGAGAAGATGACTACGAAAGTCAGAATAATGCAAACATGCTATGTTTCGTGCTTCTTACATAAAGAAATACAATGTTGGAAAAGTCATAAAAAAAAGTCTTTAAAAATTTAAGAAAAGCCTATTAAATAAAAATTAGTAGATATGACGAATTGAAAAATTAGAAACCATAATGTTGATTTTTTTCTAGAGGATAAGGGAATCCGAAAGATTATCCGTAAAAAATTTTTTAGGTCGAGCCGAACAAAAAAATGAAAAAGTTGTTTTTTTTTTTGAGAAAACAACATAAAATAGATAAATGTTCTGATCTCCTTTTGTAGTACAGCTTATCATTGCTTCGGTGAAAGTGAGCGCTTCTGGCTGACAATATGACATCTTGCACGGAATCGTCGATGGGCGCACACAACCACCTACATATAGATCCATACATTATGGAATTCCTTGGCTGGGATCATTTTCACGATACACGCACGTCGCTTTGGTTTGCGTATTTAGATTCAGGCTCTCGGGTTTCACCACAATCGAGTGTTAAAATGTCCCGAGCGCCAGGCCAAATTAACGCAGTGTAATGAAATCCAAAGTGTCACTTCGCCAACTTGGCGCCAATAAAATGGAGAATTTTTGAGGCACGAAAACTTGTACACATGATATGCATGTTACCGTTGTATTCTAAAAATCATGTTTAGAATTACAATAATAGAAAAAAAAACTCAATCGTTAGAGAGGCCACGTACCACCTCTTGTTGTCGTTGTCTTTGCCTCCGTGGTGTTTACGGCGGTTCTGGTCGTGAGCTGTTCAGCCGTTTTTGAGGCCGTCGTGGTCTCATCCGCGTTAGTCTTTTCCGTTGTGGTGCATGTTTTTGGCTTGAAGTAGAGCAGCTACGCCCGGCAAGAGTTGTTGAAGAAGCTTCCGAGGAGGGCGCATTGGGCGTTGAGACCGTCAAAGGCCACCGCCTCGCACTTGGGCGACTGCCTCAACGTGTAATTTTGACTCTACTTTAATAAGCAGCAAAAATAAATATTATTTATTCAGGTTTGCAATTAGATATTCATTTGTTGATATTCAAACCTGATCGCATTTCATCGTGCACCCTTGTAGCATTGATATACCCGGGAGCAGCGCGAGCCCTGGCCTTAGATCGGTCGAATCCAACTTTTCATACTCGCATGGCATCTTTGAAAAATTTAGATAATTTTTTGTTCAAATATATTTCTATTTCACTGCTAATCCACTGATGATCAACCAAACGAATACTTTCTGTATATATTTTGTGTCATCGCAGTAAGATAAACCGACGGAGTTTGTGTGGAGAGGAAGATGATGAAGAAGAAGAAGCAGGAGCCACATGAATGCGTCGCCATACGCCATCACTGCCCATCGTTCGACTACACGTGCGACTTCAGCGCTGTTCAGTTGATGACAGCTATGCGTGTTGTTCCACAGCGACGCCTAGCGACGGAAGGAAGGCAGTAAGGATCTCATTTATCTTACGTCATATGCCTCCTCTTAGACAAGACATTTTCACTTCTTTCAAATAAAACATTGGGAAGACGGTTTCTTGAAATAGATTGAACGTTGCTCAATATCTTGGCTGACTTTGCGATTGAGATTGAGTCAAAAAGGAATGAAAAGAACAAGGAGTTTGTAGAAAATAGGCGGTCGAAAGAAGTGGCGAGGGCGACCGAACTGTTTTAAAACTTGTGAGGAGTAATTGGCGGAAAAGGACGACGAAGATCGAACCGAAATGTTATCTTTGGCGTATCCATAGATATGTATGTAATACTGATGTATGCTACCTGCCATAAATGGTAAATCTGTAGAATCGCTATATTCGACGGTAGCCAGGGCCCGCAGCGTCATGATTCATTGACTTGGAGGCATCAATGTGTTCACGGGAAGAGAAATGCGCCCACTCATTTCACTCGTCGTCTCTTCTATTCGCACACTCTTTCTCTACGTCAAGCTTTTGTCTCTTCTCTGGCTTCTAATCTATCTTTTCTTTTCTCATGTTTACTCTTCTCCATCGTTTTATTATTAAAATAGAGATTCTATGCGATAATACGAGACATTTAATAACTTTGTTCTTCCTCTAGAAGTAGACACATGATTAATATTCATTACAAATTCAAATGATAATGCAAATCTCACGGGTTTTCAGCTTTTTATTATTTTTGTCTTACTTTTCGAATACCTCAGCAAGTGGTCACCGAATTTTTCTAATAACGCTTTATTTCATGACCTCAAACTTGGGTAAACCGACATATCAACAAGATCATGAAAGCAGGAACTCAAGAGGGAATGATGTCGAGGAAACAGGCGATATAAAAAAAACTGCATGAAACTGTGCGAGTGTAAGATATGGCTATGCGCATGTGGCCATATCGTACACTCGTACAGCAAAAAAAAAAGATTCCGAAAGGAAAACAAGAGAGTGGCCGAGGGAAACATGCTCATAATTCGAATAATTCACAGCGTTATTGAAAAGAATACAATTCGTAATACAGAACTTGGAGAATTTCTTGACCCCGAGCGGGACCTCCGTCGTTGCCTCATCGGGGCATTCATAAGGGTTCCAGCCCAGATGCACCAAGCGATGCCGAGCTGCGGAGAACGAGAGAAAGTTAATAAATCGCGTCGCAACGTATCGGCCAAACAGATGCATATGTTTTTTTTTTAAGAAAAGGAGACAAATATAATGTCTTATTTGTAAATATGAAAAATTAAGAACCGTCTGTCTCTTTTGCATGCTGCGAGCTCAGCCTCAAGTTCCTCATTCTCCTTCCTAAGTTCCACCAACTGTCTGCGAAGTTCTCGCAATCTATAATTAGCAGACTTGAAAAATAATATAGCCTATTGTAATGAAATAAGTACGATGGCCCGGACCCCCGAGGCCGACTAAGTCCCCTGGGCTTGCCATCCTTGCTCACCCTTTGTCCTCCTCCTTCTTCCACAACCTCCTGCAGGTCTCCACCCATTCCCCTTCATCCTCATCCTCCTACAGCTCCATTGCTGTTTCTTCCCTCTCCACATTCTCCTGTGGCTCCGGCTCCACTTCTCCTACTCCCATCCCCAAATAAATCGTCTTCTATGGAATGTATGAAGATCTTATATACAAAATAAGAACGTATAATAAACTTATGAAGAATAACATGGAGATTATATTACTTTTCATCTATAATATAATATTTTTTTCAATTACAGTTATTGCGTTGTCTCTGAAGAAGCATTAAAAAAATTAATAGTGTTAAATATAGTTAATTACCTCTCATTAAGACGATCAATCTCTGCGTTCAATATTTTCTCCTCCTTTTTCATTCTCATCGTCTTCGCCTTTTTCGTTGTCATCGTCTTCGCCATTTTCGTTGTAACTGAATTAGCGTAATTCGTATATCGCTCTCTTTCCATGCACCATGAGAGAAATGGCTAAGACTTATTCCCCAAACAGTTGAGGAACCCCATGAGGGAACGGGTTCAATAATTGAATGAAATTAATGCTATAAGGAGACAGCTCTCGGTAAGCCGGTTCTACTTGATAGCGAGCTGAACGTATTAAGGTCTATCTTCTAAATGATCTATAAATGAATGATGCGTTGCAGAAATGTATAGCAAGTTATTGCGTAATGTTACTTACAGTTGGATGCAATTTATAAACTAACACAACTTAAAGGAGGTATCCGGGGAATAATTAACCTAAGTTTTTTTCTATATGAACATGTTCATCTTGGCGTAAAACATGTATCCTGAAAGTTTGAGCGATTTTCGTCCATTACATTCTGAGCAATAGTAATGTGAAAACTGGCGGGTAGAGAATTAGCTACGGTAGGTCAGAGCCGCTCTCCTCTTTCTCATGCTCTCTCGACAGAGCGACAGGCAACTTTATGAGCGCGCGCATTCAAACTCGTTCTCTAGCGCTACTGTAGAATTATTCGCCGGATACTTCCTTTAATAGACAAAATAATACCTGAAGTGAAGTCTTCCTTCTACCTAAGTCTTACTTCAGAACGGGTGAGCCGGAGAGCAGTGATAAACGTCTTCGTGCTGGAGAGTTGAGAACTATGGAATAAATTGTAACCTGTTCATCTCAGTCATATTGCTAGGAGAGAGCAAGTGCGAGATGTATCGAGAGCTGCTAAAATAGTTCTAATTAATATCGTTAATCGGTGAAATAGGTGCGAATTAAGTACCATCTGCTATTCTAATTAATGTTGCCTTCACTTTATGTTGTAAATTCATAGTACCTACTCTGAGTTATCAACTACGACAGCTAGAGCAATTTGCAGTTCTCGAGATAGACCTAGTTAGGGCATACATATGTATTTGCCGCTCATTCTTCCAAACTAAACAGATCATATGTATTTAAAGAGAAGGAGAAAAATATATAACTACGGCGCTTTCTACTACTAATCCTTTCGCATTATCTGTTCGTTTGTTTATTTTCATGTGTCGCTGAATTACTCAAGTATTAGGATGAGTTCATTCCACGAATCTCCAATCCAATGATAAATGTGTTTTAAGCGCTCTAAATGGTGAACCAAGAAAAAGCCTGCCAAAAGCAATTCTTGTTGAAAGCACAGGAAGATGTTTCTTTTCTTCCGATATCTTGGCATGGTTTATTACATCACCATTTTAGTTGCGTTATCCCGAGAAAGAACGATCTTAAATATAAATTTGCTCGTCGATAGATAGCAACAATCCGTTCATAGTAAAAAGTTGACTCGGAAAATATACCGTGCCCTGAGCAGAAAAAAGTTTCCGTAATATTCTGCGATTCTTCTGATATCGGATTATGATCGAGGGCCTTTCCAGAATGTCATGCAAAGTTCGATTTCTTCGCGCAATCGAGATTTGCGGGTATTCTGTCAACTGGGATGGAATACTGTACATGTAAGAATCTCTTATAGAAATAAAGGTCAGCGTTCTGTTCTTGTTCAATTCTGAATTTCGCTACATTTTTTACCGTTCCCTTTTTTTATCCGCCTTCCTTGTACCAAATCGGCCCTGTCTCTATCATTTAGGTGTCACTTTCGACGCGAAAATGCTTGAACGGTGCTCTTAAAACCGGCTATACGCTTGGCAAATGCAGGGCCAATGGCAGAGGGAAGTTAATTTCCACCCTTATCACCCCGGGCTGCTTCACATGGGGTATAGCTCAGTGGTAGAGCGCTCGCTTAGCATGCGAGAGGGCTGGGTTCAGTTCACCCATACCTCCAAGGAAGGTTCTTTTTGCAATGAAAGCCTAATAGATCGGAGATTGTTTGTGCATTGAATAGAAAGAAATTAAAATTTTCTTAATAAGTTTGCCCTACTTTCTTTAAGTAAACATGTATTAGAACGAAAACATTAAAATGTCGAGATACATCTTTATTCCAGTCATTTAGACACATTTCAAAGTTGTCTGATGAATAGACTACAAATTCAAAAAGAGCCGAAGAGAGCCTGAAGCAAGACGGCCATTTTTATTAGATGATCATTGATGCGAGAGAGGGCATATTGGCCAGAGAGTGAGAGAGAAAGAGCGAGAGAGAGAGAGAGAGAGAGTGACCCTGCATTAGAGAAAAATTGTTCGACGAGAGAGAAAAAGTGTTCGACGAGAGAAATGAGTGGCATTCTTTAGCATTCTTTTTCCATGAACACATTGATGCCTCCTTGTTAATGCGTCATGACTGCGGAAAGAAAAAGAAGAAGAAAAACGACGCCCTGTTCAATGTGTGTGCATTGACAAGGGCCACATCATGCATGCCGTCTTAGCTCTTGCCGAACTCTTCGCTCGTATATAGCGAATCTATAGTTTTACTACTTATGGCAGCATACATCTGCCACGTGTCGAATCTACTACGGATACGCCAGAGATAGTATGTCGGTTTGCTTTTAAGTTTTTGTCGCAAGAATAAAGGTTTTCTTCCTATTTTATAGATAGTTCTATTTTTTTGTGGCTAATTTGAATACTGCTAGCAAGTAGTACTGCTCCATACTTTGAATGCTTCTAGCAAGTATTGAGGTTGTGCAAATTGTTCCGGCTATTGGTCATTAAAATGATGAAAAATGGTGAAAATAATGTAATGAACAACACATATTTGTTCACAGAATGATCAAATATCAGTTATAAATTCACTGGGTCTTTGCAGAAGGCAACTACAACTCCACTCGGGCAACATTTTTCTCCTTCTTGTTACTTTCAACGGACACGACGAAGCAAGTATTCGTCGCATTTTGTCTTCGACAATGGCAGAAAAAGTGATTGAATTTTGATTCATTCAATTTGCTCTCTCGGAAAAATCTCTTCGTACTTTCTTCTTTTTATGCTTCATTTCTTCAGAAAAAAAACGTCAGCGTTCTGCTCTTGTTCTATTCTGAAAATTTTCTCAAAGGCAAAGTACACTTATTTATAGAAATAAAATCAAACATAATTGAAGAAAAATTAATTTCTTTACATTCATTCAAGCACAACTGCAACAATCGCGATGCTATATGTATGTATATCGTGTAGCTATACTTAACGGAAAATATAAATATATTGCTTTTTTATTTGGAAATTTCTCTAATTGTTCAAAATTTCTCAAATATAATGGCATTTTCTTTCCATTTCGTTTCGACGTAATCTAAAAGTTTTCCTACTTTTCGGTCTTGGTCTCGGTGGCCGCTGGGTTGCTGCGGATCCTCGTGATCGCACTGCTTTAGCTATTCGTCGCTGCGTTCAGAGCAGCATCTTTCCTCATGTTTCGCACTCCGCTCGGACTCACATTAGAAAGGTTTACGTTAACGAAACGCTGTTTGAAGACTTGAAACTGATAAAATGTGTTCACTAGAAGTCTCTCCAAATCCTTTAGATTCGATCAAGCGAAGAACGAAGTGACAGCGGCAAGCGAAGCATCTTCGCTTGGACGAAAGCCATTAAAACGAACGAAGCAGGAGACATTTTATGATCCATTTGATGAAGCGACACGTCTACTAAGCGAATATAAAAGCTAGCCAACATTCAAGCTCGACATCCTCTTTTCATTGTTTAGCATTCTTCCTTTTGTATCGCAATACTATGCCATGTTTAATTACCCAAGTTTGAGGTATGTATTAACCGAATAAAAGCGTTAACCGCTAAATTGATCCGTGAAAATACGTGAAGCGTTATCTTGTTTTTATTAACTGAATGGTACATATGGAAGGAAAGAAGACAAGCTCGGATTGTATGCGAAAAATACCGGTAAGAAGATAGGAAGAGTACCTTACAAATGTAAATGACCACAAACAATGACAGCCAAATAACGACATACAAAAAAACCTGAAAAGTTCACAAAGGGAAAAAGAATAGAAGATAAAAACATCAACATATTGCGAATTGAACAGCTCTGTTATATTATTGTTACGAATTTCTCTACTTCTCCATAATTGCTGCAAGCAGCAAAACCTTTCTTTGGAGGTATGGGGAATTGAACCCCAGCCCTCTCGCATGCTAAGCGAGCGCTCTACCACTGAGCTATACCCCCATATTAAGCTTGCATGGGTGATCAGAGAATAAACTGACTTGACTTTCCTCTCTCAATGGCGCTCCATTTGCCAAGCCTTCATTTGCCAAGCTCATGGTCAGAGCCGGTTTTTAATTGCGCCGTGCAAGCATTTTCGCGTGGAAATGACACCTAAATGATAAGAGACAAGGACAAGAAAGGCAGAGAAAAAAAGCGAGCATGGCAAAAATTTCGCGAAATGTAGAACAGAATGGGACTATACAAGGCGATGTGAGTTTTTGTTTGTATTACGATTGTCGATTTAGTTTTCATAAGTCTAAAAATTATGTTCATGACAAATACATGTGTATAAGCCTAATATACATATGTATTTGTCAATTCAAATCTGCCTATATTATTTTTCGGTGATTGTCTTGATTTAATTGTCGTGGTGCATCTCATTGTTCTTCTTTTTTTTAATGATTTGAAACATATTTTTCCATCTATGTACTTATGGCCGTTTCAAACAAATTGGTAGTCTTCCGAGCGATAGAATATCGCGCGAAACATCCTCCTTTATCATGGCAAAGCTAGTACTAATGCCGATTGGTAAACGGCGCTTTATAGTGTGCCTGGTCGTTGTCGGGGAAGGACGAGGGCGAGGCTACGGTAACTCGAGTTGTTGGAATGGACGGCACAATGGTGGGCTCGGCGTTCGGCGCCGACACGCCGATCAGCCGCTCCCTTAGTCCGATGTGACAGACAATGCTTCTAAATTGTTAGAATTATTATTGTAATTTAAATTAGACAAAACTCAATTTTGAATTCGCGCCTTTTTGCCTAACAAGATTGCATGTGATTTTGCGAGATAAAAAATGGTCAGAAAAATTCTAATATATCACGGTTGAGTCTCATGCTCCTTTAATGCACCAATCTTACAGATTAATTTGTACACCAGCCGAATAATAATCTCCCTTGAGGAATATTAGCTTATATAGAATAGAGTCCGCAGAATTGAAGTTGAAATAGACGAGAGAAATCGGCAATTCCATATACATACATACAGAAAACAAATCTCTAGTTTTGTACAGAGGCAGGAAAAGGTCGAGATGCAATATATGTTATATAAATTTAAAATAAATAAGATTATTAAATAAGAAAAATTTAAAGCCTACTTGAACATCTCTCGCCGTAGTGATCGTATGAACATGGCAGTTGCGAGCGGATTCAAGAAGGTCGATAAGGACGACAGAATATTTGTCATCGTAGAGAGCCACGTTGGCACGAGGACTCCTACAGACAGAATTCGGGGCATTTAAAATACTTTTTATATTTATGTAAATTTTATGATCTTTTTAAAAAAAGCCAAAACTGACCATACTGAAAAAGGAGCATGAACAAGATGGACGAGCCAAAGGTGACCGAAACAGTGAGAGATTGGACGAGGAGACCGAGCGAGAGGTACATCTGGTCCTTCTCAGCGCGTGCGACAAGCCTTCCATGCGGGCGGACGCCTAAAAGCAGCCAAAACTAAATTTTGAATTCGCGACATTTTGCCTGATGCAGGGGTGCGAAAGAGCAAGAGACGCGCCTACAATAGTCAGGAAATTTGAAATGCTGGGTTTCGTTCTCCTTTAATTTTTCATGTTTATATTTGTAAAGCTTCTTGCACAATTTTTAAGTTGCCTCACACGTGTATTTTGTTGATATGTAGATGTAGAGAATAAATGTACTCACAATCAGCGAGTGGAACGTCAAGGGGAACAAAACCACCCGGAACATCGAAACAAAGCATGCGGTTCTCACCAAAGTTACAACGTCAGAAAAGCGCAAATGCGGGTAGTTGAAAAGTTCTCATGTGTGCTGAGCACACATAAGATGGCGGAGATCAAGAGCAAAAGAATTGTTCTCTGTATTTTATGATTTAAACATAAGGTATAATAATTGTTCTGCTGCATTTGATAAGTTTAACATGACAAAAAAGTCAATAATGCAATATATATATATTGAAGGGACAACACCAATAATATGCTATATACATTGCTTTGAGGAAATTCTTTGAATTCTTTGTTTACATCGTCGATGAAAGAACTCGACTTGGGTAGCGCGTGGCTGACTTATGAACATACCCGTTTTGGCGAGCCGCCGCCGATGCTGCACGAGGAACCAGAGAGTGCGAATGTTCAGAAAGTCCGTCGCTATCACGATCAGGCTCAGATAGCCAAAGTACAGCTGAAATTTGTTGTTTTTTTTTGAGTTTTCAATATGGAACGAAGAAAGAGAGAAAAGCAGCAGTCTAAATCCATAGAAAAATAAAATAAAAAGAAAATAATATTTTTTTATTGTCATGTTTATGTTTAAAAATTTGTGACTATTTCCACTGCATTTGAAAGCGAGATGCATGAATAGAGAATACTTCTCTGTATGTACATTTTTTATGCTTGAGTTCAGAGAGAGAGAGTGATTAACGCTGATGTATGTATATGCATGCTTATTACCAGGAAACGGGCGTGCATGCAAAGGTGCATGCAGGTGAACTGCGCTAAACTCGTCTATTCTAGGTTGCCGAGGAAACAAAGCAAAAGCAAACCAGCGGTTTGAGCGCCCAGTAAATGTCGACATAGAACGGACACTCATCATTCGGCATGGGTTCGCCTAGTGTCATTGCAAGAATCATGTAGACGAACTGAAACGTTAGTTCATTATGCTCTACAAAGTAGTCACAAAAGTGCGTTTTCGATTAAAAATAGAACTAAATATAGATTAACATTTTTAAACTTTGAAAATAAAATTTAGTAAAGATATTCGAGCTTTTAGTTTTTGATTTTATTAAGAATGAAACGATATCTTGACAACAAAAGTCTTCCGCTAACCATTGGCGAAGCGATGGCGACAGCAAACGCTGTCAGATGTCGCACGTCGAGTCTTTGGTCGGTTAAGACGATCAAATACCGCGACAGAGCGATCGCCTGCACATAAAAGTAGACAATTATAAAGTATGTTTTTTTGAACGAGAAATAAAGCAGTAATGCAAAAATGTCTGGCATTTTTAGGCCAAATTCATACGTATTACTTGTTAACAAGAAACATGTGGAGTTAAAGGAGTCAAAAATTCTTACGTTTCTTGACGCAATGGCTTTTCAGAAAGTTCAAATAGATTACGGTAGAGGTTCGGTATACATATGTTTGGCGACTGACACAACAAACGGCGAAGCCACTGTTCATCGTCGAGGCTGCGAACTGTTTGATGAGCGAGCAAGCGAATGTCGAGATGAGAAAGGGTGGATGAGAGAAGGAGAGCGCGCAAAACATGAACAGGTTGAAGCAGATGATCGGGACGGAGAGCGCGAAGCCGCCGACCGTCAGCGACACGACTGTCAGCTAAAATGAGTTCTCACTGTTCTGCACTTAAAAATCGTAGATGAAACTGCAACGATGAAAATCTACCAATGCATTTGTTTAACAACTCTGTAAATATAACCAGGGAAACTGACAGGCAGCTTTAAAATGTCGGTAAGTGTAAGGCTATTTAGAGAAGGATTTTCCCTTGGATGTCTAATCAATCGGGTGTGTAAATGTATAAGCACCCAGGCCTGTCAGTTTTCATTTGGTGAGAAATAGTTACTTTACATATAACAATGCCTAACATTGTACTGCTTAAGTAGCGCGGGACGCCGCCAACCGATGGAGGCGAGCATGGCGACTGCGAGCGCGCCGGCCGACAGCGACAGAATGTTACGAATCACGGCGCCAATGTAGGAGGGCGCGAATGCGTACGCGCCCCACGGGTCGGACATCTGGGCGATGTTCAACAATGTGGCAAATTAGATTATTTCTTTTTGAAATTAAGTTTTCAACGGAATCGTATTCTATTTTTTCTAATGGATAAGAATCGTAAACCAGCATCAACGTCGACATTACTTACAAAGAAAAACAGAAAGCAAGCATCTCACAGAAGTTTGAAGAGAAAAGAGCACGAATGTGCATATACATTGCCGTTCAATATAACTTCCAGCTATGTCCATATGTAATTGAAATCGGACGGCCCGAAAGGTAAGTTCCTTTCGTGGCACAAAAGGGTAAGCGCTCTAATAAGCTGCAACATATATACATGTGTTTCCAGATTCCATTAGGGTTAGAAAAGACGCTTATGGATAGGCCGAGTCGGAATTACTTGGACACTCTCGGAAGGCTCTGGTATGTCAGCTGCAGAATTTTTTAAGCTCACTTTGTGACGTCCCATACACGAGGTGAGTGGATGTGGTCGGGAAGTGTGTTTTTTTGTGTTTCTCGGTATATTGGCTCCAAGAATTGTCCTTTTCCACGGCGAAAGACTTCCTCAGCACATTCTGCACACACTTTGCAGGTGTCTTCGAAAGATTGGGAATTTGAGTTCCTCGCGACCACAGGTTGGGATTTTCATGTCTCTTCGTGATAGCTGATGAAAGAAGCACACGGGAAATAAGTAGATTCTGCGTTCTAAGGCTCAAATACTACTTCACATCGCGGCGAATTTCATTTAAAAAAAGAAAGCCGTCTAGAAGGATGCATCGTCTCCTTTTCAAAGTTATTTTTGATTGCGAGGATCGGTCAATCCAGAGATTTCAGGGCGTCGAAAGAGGAAAATTTTATTTGATTGTTGCTACTGCAGCGTGCTGTAAGAGAAGCAACAAATCGATCTCATGTTATTCCAGCAACATGTTTCGTAAATCAAAATATGTTCTGCTGGTTCCTTTACACCCGCCGCAGTAGTAAAGGGTCGCTTTGCTTTTCTGTGGCTAAACATGATTGAAGGCATGAAGCAAGAGCCTTTACCACCAGTCTTCGCCTCAAGTCTTCAACCAAGAGAATAGATACGCTCCAAACCATGTGCATAGTAGTTAAGCTCTTTGAATTTCAAAAAAAAAAAGATAAATGCTTCAATTGAAACAAAGAGTGTCTTAATTATTGTATTTATATATAACGCTTTGAATTTAAAAAAAACATTGCTTGAATTGAGACAAAGAGAGTCTTTATTATTATATGTATAACACATTGAATTAACAATTAACTTAAAAAAGAGCTTAAATTTAAACGAAGATAGATTTTATTTGTAGTGGAACAGGAGCAGACGCAGCAGTTCAAAATCTCTCTATGTACAGATAGAGTGCTGGTTGGGCGACAGTAGACGAGCTACAGTCGCCCTAGTAGTTGCACTTGAAGTGAGCCACTACGACTAGCAGGCGCGACGATGGAAGCAATGAATTGATTGATTTTTTATGGACTCATATATTGATTCATTTAATTTTTTTTTTAAATAAATCAGTAGGCATCTTGAAAAATGGCCATGATAAAGCGCGGAGACTGCAAGGATTCAGAGAGCTTATACGAGGCCAGAACCCTCGTAAACTGGTTGTAATAGGCTCAAACAATGCTCGCTTCTGTGATTGTTGTTGATGGAAAAGTGAAGAAGAGAAAATCAAAGGAAAATAAATAGTTTTTTTTTTAGTTTTTTTATGAGCGTTCAAAAGAGCAACAATGTACAAAACACCAAAGTTGTTTAACAAAATAAATACATACATACATATCAGAGAGTACTTCGAAATTTCTAAAAACCAAGGAATTGCTTGTTGAGTACGTTGTCGGAGAACATTTATTATGCGTTCCTGCACTTATGATTATACAAACAATGCAAGAACATTCAATCCACGAGCGGCAGATAACCTTTATCCAAATTTTCAACGTGCAAATATCTACTGAACGGATAAAGAACCAAAACGATTTCCAGGAGTGATATAATAGCAAGTAAAATGATTCTCTCTCACTTCGCCCGACTGTCTGCTCGGTGCTCGGTTGGCTCCTCCAAGCAAGCTCTTCCCCCTCTTTCTCTCGTTCCCTCTCCTGCTCTTCTCCCTCTTTCTCTGCCTCGCCGTCCTTCTACCGATGTTGCTGCTCAAGGCCTTCTTCATCGTTCTTTGCTGCCTGAGTGCATTTGCACACGAAGACTGCGAAAGATTGCCTGGCCACTACAGTGTTAGGCTTAAAAAAGTTAAAATTTCAATATGTATAATGTATTGCCCACTTCAGGAGAACTGCTACAACTGGAGGGACGGCCTCGAATGCACAGTGTCCTGCACGGGACCGATTCTTCAGGATTTCGATTCTTTCCACAAGTGCTACCACTCGTTCGAGTACCCAATGAATGTCCGGCAAACCTGCTTTCCTCTGAGAGCAGAAAACCATTGCGACTTGGGTTTGTTTAGAGAGACTCTGCAAGGGTCAATTAATATGGGCAGGGGAATTCAAACATGCTTCCGGTTGAGTTTCGTGCTCTGTTTAGAATGACAGTCAATATGGACTAATTCAATTAATGATAATAGAATGAATTGATGATTCACGCTCAAGGATTCTAACATAATATTTTTTTTAATAAACGAATGATTTATGAGATCATTTTCTTCTTCTTATTTTAAGCTAAAATAACGAACATATAGTTCGTAAAAATATGTCCACAAATGTTTTTTTCAAACTCATTTCAGAGTGGACGAACGGCGCCTTCAGCAAACTACAATGTTGGTGTGGAATTGGAAAGGACTGCTATCTGAACTTGACTGCAATCCCCGACCGGCTCCAGCGCCTCAACAACTTCATTCGAAGTCACAGAGCTGGCAAACCGCGGGACGGCAAGATGCGTCTTCCCATTCACATGGTCAACGCCAACAATTATAGGATGCACAAACCACTCGGTCGAATTCGCGCTCTTGTCTAAGTATTAGGCTAGAGACAATCAACCTAAAAATATTAAAATCCCAAGCACGTGATGGATTGATTTTTTACAAAAGAGAAATCCATATGATGAGGTGATTAGAGAAAAAATGTGATGTATAAACTTCTAACAACACATTTTAGCGAAAAATAGATTTAAAAAATACCAGCAGAGATAGGTGAATAAAGATCTCGCTGTAAAATTTAATATATCTTATTTTAAAATATGTATTAAACTCAAAGTTGAAGGGGTGAAAAAACGCAATATCGCTGTAAAATTTAATATATCTTATTTTAAAATATGTATTAAACTCAAAGTTGAAGGGGGTGAAAAAACGCAATATTACCAGGCGATGGCCGCCCTCAACAACCCAATTCCAACGGCAACCAGGCATGTGATCTCATCATTTGCTATATTCCAAGAACTTATGTATAAATTATATCCTAGTCCTATAATAGCAGAAAAATCTCGATATATTTTAGAGATGACGCCGATGGTGAGAATGGAGAACTTTCCGAGGACGACGATGACTTGTTAGAATTTCAAATTTATCTTGATAAAACTGAATTATCTGCAAATTTCTGATTTAAAGGATAATAGTCATTTGTTAATTTTTAATGGACTAAGACAAAGCTTAGCTTTTATAAGGTCTCCTGAAGCCTGGCTCGCGATCTACTTCTCGGTCCTCTTCACTGGACTCTTGATCGGCGCCATTTCTTTTCTCGTGATCTACATGTTTCTTTGACCTTTATTGAATAAACGTTTAGTATATTATATCTTTTCGCAGGAAATGTTGAATGTTTACGACATGCCTAACCATAAGAATTTTATAGGTACATACTTATGGCGCATGGCGCCACTCCATCGGATATGCTCCTAATGCAGTGTCGAACCTCTTGAGGACATCGTTACAGACTTAGAAAGCATATATCCGTTCCACAATATTCGAGAATTTCTTTGCAAATAGAATAGATAGTTTATGGAATTCTCTATCTAATAACTTTTCCACGCTTCGAGACGTTCCTCGAATGAATCCTGGAAGCGTGGGATGGTCTTACCAATGAACTAATTGCAAATTCATATAAATCTACGCTAAAGCAGAAAATCCCGGTGTTGATTCTTTCAAACTGAGCTATAAATCTCTTTTTTTAATTAACTGCTGTTGGCAAACTTTTAGTCAACCATATTGAAAAACAGTACTCCTCCCTGTAAAAGACCCCCCCCCCCCCACTTTCAAGGGCATTGAAAAATAGAGAAAATGCGGTAATATGGATGTATGCTATGACGAAACAAATATAATATTCAGCAGTAACAAAAAAAATCATCTTCTTTCATTGCACTTGAAGTAACTTTGGCTAGCGATGATGACGACAGGGGAGGAGGCGGCGACAAAAAAAATTGAAGATAGAAGCTCAAGGAAGTGGCCGATGCTCGAGGGCCATGAAGATGGATGCTCGAGAAAATGTTTTTATTGGAAAGAACAAAGGATAATAAGTATCTTTTAACTATGGTTTATCTATCATGCATGGTTAAAAGAGTAATTAGCAGAGAGTATGTATGTAGCAGATAATCGCGAAGCGGAGGAATTGCTTGTTAAGTTCGCTGTCTAAGATGAAGGAAATATCATGGAGATGGTTCAGATAGAAGGCGCTGAAGACCACTTGCTCCAACAACTCTGAATCATACAATAAATTCAATGGCACGAATGGAACAATCAATAAATCAATAAGAGTAATTAAACAATGGGATAATTCCTGTTGTAACAAACAAATATAAAAATCATTATAAATACACGTGACTCGTGCGAAAAATCTCTAGAGATTTTCGGTAATTCTGCTGCTAGGGTAGGCGAACTTTCTCTTCTAGCTCACTTGTTTTCGTTGCACTTGACGTGAGCCAATTCAGCTAGCAGCGCGATGATGGTAGGCAGTGGAGGGAGTGATAAAATACGGCCTTGAAATTGCTGAGGTCGAGGACGACGTTCTTGCAGATTATGCTCAAGGACGGAATATCTGAACAAGAGAGTGTTATCGATAGAATGATTGAAAGTTTATCGATTCATTTATTGGTTGATTCAGTGAAATAGATGAGCAAGCCGCCTGAAAAAGGCTTGATAAAGCCCTTCTTACCATTAGGTTCCTTTTAATATTTGTTATGCATTTCTGCACATATGAAAAAGCCGAGAACATTCAATTGATGAGAGGCAGATAACCTTTTCAATAATTCATTTACGTTCAGCTATCTACCGAACTGATAAAGTACAAAACATATCTTCTCAACATATTAAAAGTGAATATTTTCAAATTCTACTTTAGTAGATTTATAAAGCAATATCTTGTCTATTTCTGTCAAAATTTTCACAAATATTCCTGCGAAAAGATGGCATATTCAGAATGTTTATTCAATAAAGGTCAAAGTAATGGATGATGAAAAAAGTAGCTGAGCCACTGAACAGTCCAGTGAAGATAACTGAGAAGTTGATTGCGAACCAGGCTTCAGTTGACCTTAAAAGGGCTTACCATTAGCTTTAAGTCCATAAAAAGTGAATTGATGGTACTTAAAGAAGTTCTAACAAGTCGTCATCGTCGTCGTCTGAAGGTTGTCCTTCCGCACCATCGGCTACTGTAGTGCTTTCATCTCTAAAATATAAAGAACATACGCACGCTTTGGTCATACGCACGCTTTGGTCATACCCACGCTTTGGTCATACGCACGCTTTGGTCAGTGAGAGGCGGTTGCTCTCTCATCCCCTTCCTGACTAGCAATCGATATGGGTGGCAAGAAAACCCAGCAATCCTCCTCCCCCTCTGATTCCGAACTCGTCTCAACCATCGTCGCCAAAGTGACCGAAGTCCTCTTCTCTCACATCGACAAGAAAATCGACTCCCTTCTGGCGAAGTACACGGAGTCGTTCGAACGCCTCACCGACTGCATTCTCAACATCATCTCCCCTCGCCAGTCGTCCTCTTCATCTGGAGGCCCTCTCTCGTATGCCGCGGTTGCCTCTGCTGTTACTCGAACCTTGGAGTCACAGCCTCTTATCCGGGAAAAGGCAACCCGCGCCGTCATCATCGGCCTCGAGGAGAAGACCAGCGACAGCGAGACCGCTCTCAACGACAACGCCGCCCTTCTCGCAGTTCTCCAGTGCTCCCAGGCCGAAGCTCTCCGCCCCCTTTTATCTCCTGACTCATCGTCCCTCGTCGGCGTCTCATGCCATCGCCACCCACCCACTCGCCCTCCCAATTCTTCTCGCCCGCGGCCCCTCAAGATCCAGTTCTCCGACCAGGCCACCCGAGACCTGTTCATCTCCCACATCAAGGAGTCCCGCTGCCTCCCTCACCTGGCCAACACCCCTCACATCTACTGCCGCCCGGACTACACGCAGCAGCAGCTCGAGTACGACGCCGATTTGCGTCGCCAGTGCGGTCGCCGGAACGCAGAGGCTGGCCGTCTCGAGTACATCGTGCGAGACCTCCGAATCTGCCGACTGCGCAACCCGAGAGAGCTGCCTCCACGCAGCCGGGCTGCTCTGGAGAGACGTCAGCAGAGTGGCGCTGAGCCGCGCCGTCTGCACGGGCACGACGCCATCCGAGGGCGCTCTGGCAGTCGAGCTCGTGGCGGTAGCAGAGGTGCGAGTGTCAAGCGAGGCAACGACGGCAGCGTGCAGTACGGGCAGAGCAAGTTCGGGCGGTTCGATGCGCTGGCCACGATCGAGGGTTCGCCGTCGGCCGAGCTGACGGCCATGCAGACGACGCCCAGTGGAAATTCTCCATCGCACAGTCAGCCAACCATTGCTTCCCACTAGGATTCCCCCCATGTAGCCTCCCCCTTAGTCTCAGTTCCCAACTCTAACTCTTCCTCCCTTTCATGTGCACTTATAAATATCAGATCAATTAGTAGAAAAATTCCCCTGTTAGAGTTCTTTCTAGTTTCTCATAAAGTAGATATCGTGATAACTCATAATATTGCATTTAATTTGGCCGTGTTTGGGTTAAACTTGGGCAACTTCTGAATCTGTCTCCGACGCTATGTTGTCCATAAATGCAAATTTCAATGTCTTTAGATCGGATAGAGCTTCTGATACCATAGGTGGCGGCGTGTGCATCCTTGTTTCCTCTTTTCTGCCCGCTTATCTAGTCCAATCTCTTAGTTTTGGTACATATTGCCAGTTGGTATCTACAGCCGTGACCAATGACTCCTTCACAACCGTGTTTCATTGCGTTTACAGAAGTCCAGTATGGCCCCTTAACGAGTTCATCGCTTGCCTAGACACCATACATGATTCTATAATAGAATTGCATGACTTTAATCACATTATTACTGGTGATTTTAATTTACCTGAAATTGATTGGAATGCAATAGCCTTTCAGTCCTCATCGGTTTCACTGTCCCCTTCCTCTGCTTCTCTGGTCTCCCTCTGCCACACGCATTCTCTCTCTCAGCATGTCACATCACCCACTCAGCAATTATCACTCCTTGACCTAGTCCTCTCAACCGACAGCGCCCTTGTCACCGACTGCCGCGTGCTTCCCCCTCTTCCATCGCTTGACCACTGTGTCATATCTTTCTCTGTGTCTTTTCCCTCTCCTCCCAAGCCCAGTTCTTTCTCCTTCCTTGATTTTTAGAAGGCCGACTGGTCGAGAATCAATAGCTTTTTGTTGTCTATTAATTGGACCTACTTGCTAGGATCTAGTGATGATATCGACGAAATTTATGGTTCAAATTTCAATCAAGAATTTTGTTCCCATTAGAAATATATCGCTGTCTCATCCTCAATTTCCTTGACATATTCAGAGACTAGCTCGTGCTTGTGATCGTCTCTATTGCTCCCGCACTTTCCACGGCCTCTCTCCATTCCTCCAAACCTCTAGAAAGCTAAAGAAAGCTCTTTACACTAATAGGAGAAATCTGGAAAAGCAGATCTCAACCAGAGCTAATATGAGATTGTTATATAGATATGCAAACGGTTGTATTAAGGATAACACTAGTATCGGCCCAATTAAGAGCCAATCTGGAATGTGTAATAGCCCTCTTAGTTAAGCTCATGCTTTTGCTACTTATTATCAACAATGCTCTCCCTCTTCGAGTGTCTCTCCGCCTTCCCCTCCACCCCTTCAAACAGTTGGCTCTCCCAGTCTTGACTACATCGAATTTAGCTCAGAAGTAATCCATCGTGCTCTGATTAAACTCCCTAATAGAAACTTTACGTCCCCCGATAAGATACCTTATATTTTTCTCAAGAACGCGGCCCACTCTCTTACCACCCCCCTCACGATTCTTTTCAACCGAATAATGATGTATGGTAAAATACCGAAGATATGGTCTCACGCCCTTATCCGCCCCGTCTACAAGAGGAAAGGCTCCCGTCTAGATTGTTCAAACTATAGACCCATATCACTTACATGTTCTCTATCTAAGGTAATGGAGCGCATAATCGCTCGTAGAATGTTTACTTATCTAGACGAGCATTCAATACTTTCCCCTTTCCAATTCGGTTTCCGTCCTCGATATTCTGTCTCGACTGCCCTCCTCACCACTCTTAACAGTTGGCACTCCGCTCTTGATTCTAACCAATACATAAGTACTGCTTTTATCGATTTCAGTAAAGCATTTGATACTGTTCCTAGACGTCATCTGATTTACAAATTAGCTAAAATAGGTATCTCTGGTAGCCTTCTTCGTTTTTTCGATTCTTTTTTCTCAGATAGGACACAATCCGTTGCCATTGAGGATTCAGTTTCAGAGACATATTCCATATTCAGCGGTGTCAACCAAGGCACATGCTTAGGCCCTCTTCTTTTCCTTATATATATCAATGATATCGTCGACTGTATTCCTTCCGGTTGTCATTATACAATTTATGCTGAAGATGTGAAACTCTACACTTATAATGATAGTGCTCTTCTTCAATCTGCTCTTAACGCTGTGGATGAGTGGTCTACTACTTGGGGTCTCACTATTTCACTTGATAAGACGGGCTATCCTGCCGTTAGGTCCCCATCCAGCACTCCCCTTTACACTTAGAAACGTTCCACTCCCAATTGTTTCGTCTTTTAGGGATTTAGGAGTTACTTACGACTTTGACCTCTCTGCTAGTATACATATTCAGAACATTGCTAGGAAGGCCTCTGCAAGATGTTCGTACATTCTTCGCTCTTTTAAAACGCGTAACATCTCCATCCTTTGCCGTTTGTATAAAATCTATGTTCTACCCATACTAGACTCGTTCTCCGAAATATGGAACCCTTCATCCGCTTTGTCCATCTCCACTCTAGAGAAAGTTCAACGCAGCTATACTCGGGCCATTTCAAAACGAGTAGGTCTCTCTTTGTCATATACAATATCTTGGTTTAGTGCCACTGGAATGTCGTAGAAAAGTCACAGATTTAGTCACCACTTTTAAAATTATCCGGAAGCTTACCCCCATAGATCCATCCCAATTCTTCCATTTCCCCTCGCAATACTCCTCCTCCCTCCGCGGGCACTCCCTTAAACTCGCACTTCCTCCTCTACGATCTCTTCGATCTAGGCGCGCATGTCTTTCCTATCGTGTTGTCCGACTGTGGAACTCTTCGCTTGAACACCATGTCTCTTGCAATTCTATCTCATCTTTTCGCATTTATTGCACTGATGTAATCATCAGCCAAAATGTACCCTGATCTCCGTCTTACATTAGCCAGTGAATTTCTCATTCTCTCTCTTGTTTACATGTCGACTATTATTATCTCTTGAATATATCTT
The DNA here is from genome assembly GCA_945643635.1 of Allodiplogaster sudhausi. NCBI lineage: Eukaryota > Metazoa > Nematoda > Chromadorea > Rhabditida > Diplogasteridae > Allodiplogaster > Allodiplogaster sudhausi. The sequence goes on along the minus strand of CALZFC010000018.1, from coordinate 5,368,523 downwards.
TTTTCCTATCCTCTCCGTTTGTTTTTCTTTTATCTGTTTTTTTTCCATTGCCTGACCCAGAACCCAACTTGAATCTTAACTATTTGTATTTATGTTATCTCCTTTACATGGGCTGTGCGATAAAAGAATTGAATTGAACCCTTGTTTCCCACCATTATGAGCAATCTGAAAGGATCGCTTCTCTGTTATATACATAGATGCCTACTGACCGTTGGAACCTATATGCAAGATATGGCAACATTTAAATACACAATCCCTGAAACGATAGAACATGTTGCAACCGTCACTGACTCCGAAGTTGTTGTCGAAGGCGTTGTTGTCGTGTCAGTGGAGAGAGGAGTCGTTGTCGTGCTACAATAAAATAGCTTATGGTTAAATTAGTTTCCGTTAATTTAATTTATTTTAATTCAATGTAATAAATAACCACTCCTCTAACGTCATGTTTGTACTTGGAAAACGTTTAACGAAAATTAAAACATAAAAAAAGCTGCAAATGATGAAAAGATGCCTTGTGGTCGTTGGAAGAGTGGAAGTGGAAGTCGTTGGAAGAGTGGAAGTGGAAGTCGTTGGAAGAGTGGAAGCGGTAGTCGTCGGAATTGGGTTCTTGAGGGCCGCCATCGCATAGTGTCACAATTTGTTTTTTTTTTGCATTCATCCGTTCAATGTTGAGTTCAATGCAATTTTTTTGTTCCTTATCTTGAGGAATATTATTTCTTTGAGCGTCCTCTTTCTTTATTAATCTCTGCTGCTTTTTTTCTCTTTCGCTAAAATGAGTCATTTGAATTCTATGGCTCACCTTCCTTCTATAATCTCTTCATTATAAAGATTTTTTGTTGAAAAAATCCTTATAGCTTCTCGCTGACTTGCATTTCCAAATCAAGCGCAGGCAACATAATTCAAAAGAGATTTTCGCATCCTATATTCTTGGCCATAACCTCATTAACGGAAAGACTCAGTGTGTCCGATTCGCCAAGACCGCGACTGCGAATGAAGTGGTTGATGAGGTGGTTGAGACGCGTTAAGTGGTCGGGGATCGCATTCAAGTTCAGATGGCAGTCATCCTCCAGCTTCTCCTTTCCAAATCCACAGTAACATTGTAGTTTGCTAAAGACGCCGTTCTTCCACTCTGAAATGGGCTAGTAAAAACGTTATTGGAATATATTGAGGCCACACCCTAAAATAGCCATTATTTGGGCTTAAAAAAATAAACAATTATCCTAAAATGTATATTTTAAAAGTAATAATTTTACAGCCTTCTTCGTCAACTAATCAGTATAACAAAATATGTTATGAGAAAATATAATCGTAAAAAATGCCCTAGGTAAATTTGTTTTGATTTAAAATACCACCCAACGATTATGGGTTATATCTGGGCACCTTAAACAAATCAAATTACTAGATTAAACCTTCGAAAGTGAAAAATTGTTGTTAAACAATATATAAAATAGATGTAATAAGATATTCGTTAAAGTTTAATTTTATTTAAACAAGAAACAACTAGAAATGTTATAAAAATTTCATTTTAATTCAGAAAGATTAACAAGAAATTCGATATATTCATATTTCATGTTGACCACGCTGTGCACTTTTAAATTTCAAGTATTTTTTGATATTTTCTTTTCTATTATTTACGTCTTGCATCCGGGAAAGTTGACCCTCACAAAGAGTACTTAAGGAGGGCGATCACCGAAAAAATATTTAATGCATGTTCGAATTGCCGCGTCTGCCCTGTGATTCCTCAATCCCATTCTCGCGTGCTCTTTCGCAGGTCGCACAAACCCGCTGCGTGAAAGTAGCACGCGCGAATGAGAGTGCGAAGGACCGCGGCAATTTGAAATATCACATAATTTTTCGGTGATCGCCCTCCTTTAATTAACCCAATAAGCAGGATGGCTTTTCCACTTTGGAATCACAGCCTTGCAGGACATTGAATGGGGCAACGAATCGGTGGAAGCACTGATAACGCGTAGCATGCAACTCGCAGCCAACTTCGCACTCCTGGCCATTCTTCCAGTTGTAGCACTTCCTCTGAGGTGGTCAGTGTATGAAATTTAATCTTTAAAATTGATACTGTTTGTGAAAGTTAAAATTCGAACAAACCGTTTTTTTATATTATTATTTCTTTTTTAAGACTAACACTGTTGAAGTTTGGTGAGCATTCTTCGTTCGCAAATACACCCTGGCAAAAAAGCAGGATGAAGAAGGCCTTCAGCAGCAACATCGGACGAGGGAGGCAGAGGATGAGGGAAAAGTGGAGGAGAGCAAGAAGAAGAAGGGACTCGGAGAAGCCAACCGAGCACCGAGCACGCAGTCGGGTGAAGTGAGCGAGAATCATTTTACCTGCTATTAGAGCACTCCTAAGAATCTTTTGGTATTTTTGCAAGTAAAAGGATTTGGAAAGGTTATCTGCTTTTCATGGATTGAATGTACTATAGTTGTTTTCTAAGTGCAGAAATGCATCATAAATGTTCAAAGGAAATTTGCAATGCTTTCGTTCGTGAAGAAAAAACGGTTATCATCGACTTAAACTAATAACTCAAATTTAAATCACGTTTGAATTTTCTTTGGTCTTTTATTAGAATGCAATTATTAGAAATTCCTCCCATTCTATTTTTACGAGGTATGTATGTACATACATACATAAATAGATATACCTCCAACTAATTTCCTGACGACGCTTTTAACTCTAGAAAAAATATTTTACACAAAACAAACAAGCTTTCTTCTCATTTAGTCGCATTCATGAAGAGAGAAGTCTTCCGATTCTGTAGCAGAGAATTGCCGCGGCTGCCAGAGAAGTGAGCAGAGCGAATTCGAAGAAGACCACGCCGACCCAGAAGAGCTGATCTGCCGCGCCTTCATTCTCAAGAAAGTTCGGTCAGTGGTCCCGGAACTAAAAAAAAATTGTCCTGAGGTGTGCGGGAACTTTCCCGGACTTTTTATATGCTATAGCATGGAACCTCGGAGGTTTTCTTGACCGCTCCGGGAAAGATACCGGAGCGATTTTGCGCAAATGCGCCCAGTGCTCCGGGAAATATCCCGGATGTTTGAAATGGCGAGAAATAGCGTGTAAAAGTGGAGGCGCAGACAAACTTACTCGAGACATGGTTTGTCTGGCCTCTCTCATTTCGTGGTTATCTTTAGTTTTCTCTCGCACTCAAAGCAATTTCCGGAAAATAACGCTCACCGACCCTCGAACCCATGTCGCGTTAAGGTCCGGGAATTTTTTTTGTTGCTCTGAACACGATGAAGTTGACAGATTGACTATAGTTTTGTTGTTATTGTTATTGATTAAAGAACTTTTATTAATTCTGCTTTTAAGTACTCCTGCTCAATATCCCTTCCTGCATCTGAACTGCCAGGGCGTGCTGGACGGTGCCGCAATCCGAACGAGTGTGCCATCGAGAAGTCCTGTTGCTGTCGTTTTATGCTTGTTAATATAGCTTCAATTTATTATTTTTGTTTAAATTTAAGTTTTTATTCTTCAACTTTAACAAATTTACAGAATAAAAAAAAAGTAAAAGAAGAAGAAAACAAAATTCTGCAGGCCATCGCGCTGACACGATACCTCATCGTCTTATGGGACTGCAAATTTGTCAGCTTGACTCATTTGTTCACTTTCGCCGCAGTCATCACCCATGGTAATAATGTTTACTTATTTGTTTTGAAAATAGATAATGTATTTCATATAAAATGTGTACAAATTATTATAGAAATAAATAAAGGCCTTCCTTTATTCGCTGAAAATATTCTTATCATTAATCACGTTAGCCTCATTTCAGTTCGTCTACTTTGGCCTCTCGCTAACGCTAGGAACTGCGGCGCCCAATCACGAATGCCCTTTCTACATCGACATCTCCTGGCAATTCAAGCCTCTGGTTTGTCGCTTGTTAATTCATCTTTGTGAACATTTTGTTGCGCAATTACCATGTATACATGGCCACATCTGATCTTTCTGAACGGAACTATAAACATATATATGCATACTACTTCACGCATACATATAGCCAGATAGTCTGAAAGCTTTAATTTATGAATTTCACACGTGCCCATTTCATTCCTCCCCCCAACATATTTGTGCTGTGTGCTCTACGTAAAACTTGTGCGCAACAACGAAATTTGTGATACACAAGTGGCTACATAGTAAGATAGCCTATCTGAGAGACTCTGCAATGTCCCATGGTAAGAGGACATTGAGCAAAAGCATGCTTTGTTTCTAAATTTCCTTAATAAAGCGTGTGTAGGACCTAAATGACTTCCCAAAAACATTTCTGAAGAAATTATTTCTCAAGCATTTATACAGTAAGAGAAAGAATATATAAATGTTGCAGATCTACTTTGGCTACCTTAGCCTCATAGTGATAGCGACTGACTTCTTCAACATTCGCACTCTGCGGTTTCTCGTGCAGCATCGGAGGAGACTCGTCAAATCGGGTGCGTTAGTCACGCGTGAGAGAACAGGAAACTGAAGTCGCCGACAAACAAATAGCGATTTGAATTTTGCGCCAGCAAGCAAGACTATGAGAATCTCCCCACGCATGGGAATTCCCTCCGCCGCTTTTTTTAAATATTTTCTCAAGTCTTCTTTCACAGACATTCAGCGACTCACAATGAGTGTTAAAGTTGGGAACAAAGACAAAAAAAAATGCAAACTTTATTTTAAGTAATTACTACTAAAACATCTTTTTCTCGTTCGAAACAGAGCAAAGACATTAAAGGAGGACGATCACCTAAAAAGTAATTAATGCAGGTTCAAATTGCCGCTTCTGTCCTGGTAATAGACCCTTTCTCATTCTCGCGTGATATTTAGGATGAAAAAAAACACACGTTATCATAAGGCGAGGGGCCGCGGAAATTTTAAATATCGCATAACATTTCGATTATGACCTTCCTTTAGAGGAGAACCAAACTCAATCGTAAACTATTTGAATTATCCTGTCTCACATGCTCTCTCCTTGTGAAAAAGGGCGCGAATTCAAACGTGAATTTTTGGCTCCTTTAAATGACGACACCAGCATTCGCAGGAGTGCAGCCGCAGCGAGGCCGGCTGATGCAGCGTGCTGAGCGAGACAAAGTGTACCTCTCGGTCGGCCTGCTCGTCCAGTCGCTCACCGTCACAGTCACCTTTGGCTCGTCCATCGTCTTCATGCTTCTCTTCCAGTATGGTCAGCGTCCTGTTAATATTTTCTCTTTAAAATAAATTTAAAAAAAATTATTAATTATTTTTATCTACAAATATTTTATATTAAAATTTAATAAAATGCTATAATTTTATTATATTTATTGTTTTTTTTTGCCTCCTAAACATTTAACCTTTAATTCAACACTATTTTATTATTGAACAACCTTTAGCTGCCACTCCCCGCAGCATGCCCAGTTCTCTCTCTACCTGTCAAGTCTTGGGAAGGCTGTGATCCTCACATATCAGTGCTGGCTCTCTAGTGTTTGGCAGCGATCTCATTGCACCATGCATAACAAGGAAACAACATTTCTCCAATTTTTTAAATGCAAATAGGTAACTAAAATTATAAAATTCCAATACGATTTTCAGGAATGTTTCATTAATAAAAATTTCATTCTTCAGGTAAAATGATTCTCGCTCACTTCACCCGACTGCCTGCCCGGTGCTCGGTTGGCTGCTCCGATTCTCTTCTCATTCCCTCTCTCCCTTTCTTCCTCTTTCTCTCTTTCTCTGCTTCGCCGTCCCCCGTCCAATGTTGCTTCTGAAGGCTTTCTTCATCGTGCTCTTCTTCGTGGGTGCATTTGCAGAAGGAGAATGCGAAAACAACTTTCATGAGGTCTTCAAGGTTAGGCATAGCGAGAAAAAGGAAACGATGGCTAACAAATAATTATACGGAGAATGCGTAGCTGACAAATAATTATTTCTTTATTTGTTCGACCTTAACTTTTAATAACACTATCAATTTTAATGTTTAAAATTTGAAATTAATCTACTCCAAACGTCAGAGAAAATGCTTCAACTGGAATAATGGCCACGAATGCACAGTGTCCTGCGGATTGTTTGCTAAAAAACAGTGTTTGCACATGTTCGAGGAGCCAAGCAACGCTCTGCGTTTTCATAATGCCGAAGGCTCCGGGCTGCGTTTTGGGTTTGTTTAGAGTGAAGCCTCTCTGTGATAAAGTCATACTGCCCCGGGTGAATACAGTGATGTGCCGCCAAAGTTGTAGATTTGTACCGCAGCGCGCGCTATGTTCCAAATGGTACGCAAGAAATATCTTGGCGTACACGTAACCAAATAAAGAGATCTATACCTTTTTAAAATCCCCATTCTCTTCCACGTAAATTTCAACTTTATTTTATTAAATAAATCGCGTGGCAAATGCAGTAGTAGGCTCAATTTGAGTTTTCTCTACCACACTTTACACCGAAATACACCGGATAAACGACACTTCGGCATGTACATATATTCGATTTAGATTACAAAACATTTATGTGTCCAGGGTAGTGAAAATAAAGTTCGACGGTCAAATTATTTTTATTGATTTTTTCACAACGATTTGCGAATATTTCCCGTGTAATTTTGGATAGCAAGGGCGAGAGTTTGTTGATGGGCGCAGAAAAGCCGGGGCAGTTCGGTAGTACAGGCAGGTCAAACTTGAGGCCGCAACAAGTTAATGAGACTTGACAAATGGACCCGAAGTCCCTGAATGAGGAAGGAAGGTACTAATTCGGTCAGGGAAGCAATGGTACTGCGAAAACCCTAGTTTTTCTATCCCAAAACGAATCCGAGAGTAGACTTTAGGTTTTTTCGGGAATTTATACAACTTCATTCAATTTCTTCTTACGGATGGTGTGTGTCTCGACTTTAGTTTTGTGACAGGAATTTCTTTGTTTTATTAGACTTGGTGTTCTGCGGGGTGTTCAGTGAATAAGTAACATGTGGATTTTAGAAGGAGATTCATTTGACATATCTCTAAAAAGTAACACCAGATTGTTTGAACCATTTTTTTCTACTTTTAAAAATCCTGCAGAACATGGCTCGGCCAAATATTGTTTATTTGCATATGAGTACTCTCATTCAAAATTCAAAATCATTCGTGATCTAAACTTTAGAATCATTCGGTGCGTGGTTCCTTTAAGCTGATTTGTTGATGAAGAAGGCTGTAACATTAATATGTATGACTCATATACATAACTACATAAATAATTTATAAGACCATTTTTCTTCTATTTCTATAACCAAAATAAAAATATTTTAGTGGTAGTCCCAATTTTTTTTTTTTAATTTTTTTAACATATTTCAGAGTGGAATAACGGCTTCTTCCGCAAACTATCCTGTTGGTGTGGACATGTAGAGGAGGATGAGGACTGCCACCTGAACTTGACTGCAATTCCCCACCCCATCCAGCGTCTCAACAACTTCATTCGAAATCACAGATCTTACAAATGGCGGCTGGGCTGGATGTGGCTTTCAGTTCATGAGGTTGTCGCCAAGAATCGTAGGATGTGAAAAACTCCCTTTGGAAATGGCGCTCTTGCTTGCATCTCGTTTGGAAATCTCATTTAAACCTTAAATGCCGAGTATTTTTGACAAAAAAAATATCTATCATTTGGGGATTTCAGAAGGGTGACAATACAATTCAAGTTTTGCGAAAGATAGAAAATCCACGAGAGGTTTAAAAGAGGGAGCTGGCTACAAAGAGACACCAATTAATACTGATCTTGTTTCATCGAATAAAATAATGCATTTATCTCTACATTAAAGAGGTGAATGAAAAAGAATTGTGACCCTAGGCGATGGAAATCCTTAACACGCCGATTCCAACAACTACGACTTCCACATCGACCATAAGGCATATTTTTTCATCATTAAAAAAAAAATTTTCCAAATACAAAAAAATTTAAATGAAATTAAAACAATATAATTTATATTATAGCAGCTCAGCAACGACGATTTTCTCCACAGCCACGCCAACCGAGACCGTGACAGTAACTTCTTAGGCCCTGACATTAGCTAATTAACAAATAAGTCCTGGCATTCGTGCATACATGTCCCGCTAATGAAGCAATTGTTAAAGAAGGGCGATCACCGAAAAACTGCAATTGTATGTTCAAACGTGCAAAGGTTTCAAACGGAAGTCCATTAAATTACTCAAAAAAGTACGGTAGATGAGATCACTAAAGTAGCGCTGGTTTCCAAGCGAGATGTTATTGCTCGTTTACTAATTTGATACTGTTTTGCCTAATATTCTTTAGTTTATTGTAGAATATTCACATGAGAAAGGGATAAAGCATGAAACAAACAAATGTCTTAAAACATTTGTAAATTCAATCTTCCCGCGATGAGTTAGTGGCCGTTAATCTACTGCCGAGTGATGTAACACCACGTGTTTGCACTGACACCAATCACAAATTCATTCAAAAATTGCACTTTCAAGTATCTTAAGCTTGAATATATAACTTTTTTGTGCTTTTTCATTTGCCTTTTCTTTTTCCTCATGCCCGAGACTATTCGAAATGAGCTAAGATGCTTCATAAATCGGCAATGACTTTTCGGTGATCGCCCTCCTTTAAGCAATAGAAAATAATTTACGGAAACAAAAATATACTTTGTCAGCTTTAAGGACTTCAGCCGTCATGGAAATTGACAGCAATTCGATAACTGCCTCTGCAGCCTCTGAGAAGTAAGTCGAAATGTCAATCATTCTGAAAAGTATAATGTAGCAACTTTTTTAAACTACTTTGGAAAATCGCAGAAACATAAAAGAGAGCCGAATGAAGAAAAACATTTATGGAAATTCGCCAATTACTTTCTTCAGTTCGTCTCCTCTACAAGAAGAATCACTGCCGCAACTGATGCCAATCTACAAGTCTCCGGTAAGCGATTCTTAAATTATATTTAAAGACAGTTATGTTATCATATATTATTACTATGATAGAAACTTTTACTTTCTATAAATCTGAGATAAAAATTTTTTTTCGTACAATGGACAAGTAAAATTCCCTGCTCAGCTCTTCTGGGTCGGCATGGTCTTCTTCGCATTCGCTCTGCTCACTTTTCTGGCAGCCGCTGCGATTCTCTGCTACAGAATCGGAAGACTTCTCTCTTCATGAATGCGACTTGCCCTTGTTGTTTTTTTGTGACTTCGTACAGAAATAAAAATGCATTTCACTTTCGAAGACAATTTATTCCTCATCCATTTTATTTGAAAACCAATATGGAGCGGCAGCTCTTTTGGAAAGAGTAAACCATTTCGTGATATAAAAAAAAACGAGTAGAGAAAAAAAATCTTTTGAAAACAAGCATCAATTTTGCTTATTTTCCTAGTTATCAAAACTATCTTCACCAGATTAGTGCGCGTTGAAAAACAAGTAAAGAACATCTAATGTTTGAGAGGCGGGTAACCTTTTTCAAGTTGTTTTAAAACTTTATCAAGTTCTGTATGCAAATATAAACCGAACTGATAAAGTATTTGAATCATTCTCGCTCACTTCACCCGACTGCATTTATCTTTGATTTAGAGGTGCATATGACGCGATTTGCGATAGAATCGCAAAGGATATAAAGGGCCGGGGACCCGGCAAAATTAGATTTCGCTTAAAAGCTCATTATAGGTACTTCTTAACACGACGAAATGATTGGAACGGGTCCGGAAGTCTGAAAACGCCATTTTGGCGAGCTATGCGAGATATAAAATTCGAGTGCTCGGTAAGACCACATTCGCGTTCGCAGATTCGCGCACAAGAAAGCAGTATTTGTGAAATTTTTGCCATAAATAGAGAAGATATTGCTTTAGAAAGCTGTTCAAGTAGAACTTTAAAATATTCAATTTCAGAGCCGCTGTGGCTTCTAGACTTTGGAGAGGCGTAGTTATCTTATATGGCATTTTATCATGGGTTTTCTATTTGATTACGTAGAGCTGAAAATTATCTTTCGAATGAGCTATAGTATGTCAGATATCGACGAGGTCTTTAATGTTTCCCAGTCCTTAAACCGTTGAAATGCGCGGGGTTCGGCGCCTGCGGAGCGACGCGCACATTGTATGGTCGCTTCTCACGCCGAAAGTGCAACTCAATCGATAATTTGGCAAAAGGCAGCCAAGGGAATTCATGTTTAGGGCCATAAATGCAATTTAAATGCAAAAGAAAAATCTTCATTAACGGGCAAAATAATTGGACTATCACGGGAATCGAACCTGGGTTGTCGTGATTACAAATCAAACGGTTTCGCAATACTCAATGCCTATCTCGAAGTGCCTTGTAGGTGCGTTTATTATCACGTGCCCGAACATAACCCTAAGAAATGCTGCGCAAACGCTGAACTCAACAGTTTAAGGACTGGGAAACATTAAAGACCTCGTCGATATCTGACATACTATAGCTCATTCGAGAGAGAATTTTCAGCTCTACGAAATGAGATAGAAAACCCATGATAAAACGCCATATAAGATTACGATGCCTCTCCAAAGTCTAGAGGTCACAGTGACTCTAAAATCGAATATTTTAAAATTCTTTTGTAACAGAGTTCTTAAGCAATATCTTCTCTATTTATGGTGAAATTTTTATAAATTTGCTTTATTGTGCGCGAATTTGCGACCGCGAATGTGAGGACATTCGCGGTCGCAAATTCGCGCAAATTCTATCGGCATGTCTTTCCGAGTTCACGAATTTTAAATATCGCACAACTCGCCAAAATGGCGTTTTCAGACTCCCGGACCCATTTCAATCGTTTCGCCGTGTTAAAAAGTACCTATAAAGAGCTTTTGAGCAAAATCTAATTTTGCCGGGTCCCCCGCCATTTTGATACTCTCGCAAATCGCGTCATATCGCGAGTTCAAACGCCAACTGCAACACGCAGATGGGACTGATTAGTTTTCCATATTTCGGTTGCCGATTTTTTTATTAATAATTTTATTCATAATTTAATCTCGTTGATCACAATACCACACGTGATAAACCGCTTTTTTTCTAATTTGTTCTATACGTACATTCATATTCTTCAAAAAACAATTTGACAACGGGTTCTGCTTATATGTACTTATGGCCTCATGCAAGGGCGCTGATCACCTAATTCTTAGGCATTATTACCATAACGAATCGATAGCCGTTTATCGTCTTCTAATTAATTGCATCAACTAATTAAGGCTAATTAACTGTGTTCTGTGCAAGGAGTGCGGGTGCGACCGTTGAGCGCCGCCTGAGGAACGTGGCCGGCGTCGGTGCCTGCTCGTCCGCGAGATAGAGTGCGGGCGAGGCGACGGTAAGATGCGTGGATGGCATCGAGTGCGCGATGACGCGGGAAGAAGAGGACATGCCGATCATTCGGACGCGTAATCCGGCGTGGCACACGATGCTTCTCAAGCAGAATTTCTGAATAATTTCAAAATGAATAATTAAAATCGAACAATTCAAAAATATATCAAAATGTACAAGCAGTTAATTACATAGAAATATCATAATTTCCTTCATAAGCATCTTTCCAACTAGGGATCCCACTTCCTCTCGCCTCGATTATGCCATATCTTGCATTGAAGACTGGGTCAAAATATGGCAGTTTTCCATCAATGCCGATAAATGTGCTCTCCTCCATTTCGGAAGTACTAACCCAAGGCTACAGTTTTCCATATTTGGTTCTCCAATTTCAAACCCGCAATATGTTAGGGATCTAGGTGTACTTTGTGCAAGCAATCTTTCTTTTCGACCACATATTATGGATATTGTTAAGAAGGCAAATAAGCGCACCAATTTTCTTTTCCTCTGCATACGCTCTCGCAGTGCCAAAGCTCTTGTAGCTGCATATATTGCATATGTTAGATAAATTATAGAGTATGCATCTCCAGTTTATGACCCCCATCTGATTCGAGAAGTTAACTTGATCGAAAATGTCCAGAAATATTTCCTTAGACGTCTGTATGCACGCTGTCGATTTAAGTTCTTGTCATATGAAAATGAATACTCCAAATTCTCCCTCCAATCGCTCACACTTCGCAGAGATATTGCATGTTATAAAATTATATTCTCGCTATGTTCTGGTCACTCTGACTTGTCATTGTCAACATTTTTCAACATTGTTCCCTCCCGAACCAGGGGAAGATCTTTCAAGCTATATCCAACTTTTAAGGCTAGTGACAATACTCTTAAAAATTCAATTGTTCATAAAACATTCAAGGTGCTTAATGGTCTAGCCGATTGCGATTTTTCTCTTTTTTTGATTCATTTAAAAACAACGCTCTAATGGTTCGCAAATAATTTGTTTGTCATCATACATTCGATTTGCCTGTTTTTTTTTCTCCTCCCTTTACTCTTTTCTCGTTTTTCCTTTTCTCTCGTAATTTTCTTTTCTTTCTTTTCCTTCGTTTAACATTTTTGTTCTGTCATTGTCATTGTCTTTAGCTTTACATGTAAGTGCTTCTATGCCATTGTAATGTTCTCGCACTAAGTAACATCATGTATGCGAATAAAGATATATAGTTTGCATTAGAATACATAGCCTTTTTGAAAGTGAGAATTGAAAGTGATCTCAAGTGGAATTTCACGACGAGTTCGTCGCCAATGTATAATAGTGAGTAATCTGCAGAAGAAGCCTACTCTTTAGTGCTACCATTTTAAGCTTATACGTAAAAATATTTTAGACATAATGATTCTTTCTTACTTCCAATACTATAGTATTGCTAACTTGAACATTTCTCTCCGTAGCACCCGAATGAACATCGCAATTGCCAGTGGATTAAGGAAGGTCGACAGAGAGGAGAGCACATTTGTGATGGTTGAGAGCCATGCGGGCACTTCGATTCCTGCAAACTATGCGTGTTTGTATGTCATAAAATAGGTTAAAAGTTTAAAAAGCAAAAAAAACTAGAAAAATATAGCTTTTTTTTAAATTGTAGTATAAAAATATATGTAGATAAAAATAATTTTTATTTTTTTTTTTACATTTATTTTAGAGAGAAAAGATTAGCAAGACGCTGACCATACTGGAAGAGAAGCATGAATACGATGGAGGAACCAAAGGTGACTGTTACGGTGAGCGACTGGACGAGCAAGCCGACCGAGAGGTACACTTTGTCTCGCTCCGCACGCTGCATTAAGCGGCCTCGCTGTGGCTGTACTCCTGCGAATGCAGGCGTTGTTATTTATAGGAGCCAAAAATTCACGAATTCGCGCCCTTTTTCCTTTTACGAGGGCGAGAGTGAGCATGTGAGTTAGAGAGATAGGAAAATTCATTAGGATTACGATTAAGTTAGGTTCTCACTTAAAGGTAGGCCATTATCGAAATATTAGCAATATTTAAAATTCCCGCGGCCCCTGGCCCTCTCATACGAGCGTGTATGTTTCAACCTAAATAGCACGCGAGAATGAGAGAGGGTCTATTACAAGGACAGAAATTTGAGGCTGCATTAATTACTTTCAAGGTGGTCGTCCTCCTGTAATGTTTTTGCTTTGTTTCGAACGAGAAAGGATGTATTATTACGGTAGTAATTACATAAAATTAAGTCTACATTTTTTGTTTGTCGTTTTTTCCCAACTTTAACACTCATTGTCAGTCGCTGAATGTTGATGAAAGGAGGCTAGAGGGAAAAAAAATTGACGAAGGGAATTCCCATGAAAAAGTGCAGCATGCATGGGCGAGATTCTCACAAGTCTTGCTTTGCTGGAGCGAAATTCAAATCGCTATTTGTTTGTCGGCGACTTTAGTTCCCTATTCTTTCACGCGTGACTGACGCACCCGATTTGACGAGTCTCCTCCGATGCTGCACGAGAAACCACAGGGTGCGAATGTTGAAGAAGTCAGTCGCTATCACGATAAGGCTAAGGTAGCCAAAGTAGATCTGCAAAGTTCACAGATATTCTTTTTTAAGTAGCTATAAATATTGCAATACATAAACAAATATCTATGTATATAACCCTTCACTTATTCCGTTCGTATTTGAATTTTTTTCCCTTTTTGGCATATATGTAAATTGTTTACTTTTGGAACATATATGTATCTATCAGGTAAAACTACTTGTGTATCACAAATTTCGTTGTCGCGCACAAGTTTTACGAAGAGCACAAGGCACAAATATGTATGTTGGAGGAGGAAAGATGGGCAGGTGTGAAATTCATAAATAAAAGCTTTAAGACTATCTTTCTTCCGGGGAATAATCATATGCGTGAATTAGTATGCATATTTCTTTATATTTCCGTTCAGAAGGATCAGAAGCGGGCGTTAAAGAACAAAAAGTGCACAAAAAAGAAGTAACAAGCGGCAAACCAGAGGCTTGAAGTGCCAGGTGATGTCGATGTAGAAAGGACATTCGTCATTGGGCGCCGCAGTTCCTAGCGTTAACGCGAGGCCAAAGTAGACGAACTGAAACGAAGCTGCGTGACAAATATAAGAATATTTTTAGCAAATAATGTATATTCCTTATTAATTTTTATAATAATTTGTACATGCTTTGCAAGAAATTCATTATTTATTTGAAACCAATTTTATAGACAATATTACCAAGGGCGCAGCGATGACCGCGGCGAAAGTGAACAAATGAGTCAAGCTGACAAATTTGCAGTCCCATAAGACGATGAGGTATCGTGTCAGCGCGATGGCCTGAAGAATTTTGTTCTCTTTTTTTACATTTTTATTCCTTAAATTAGTTGAAGCTGAAAATTAAACATTTGAATTTAAACAAAAATAATAAATTAAAGCTATATTAACCAGCAAAAAAACAACATCAACCTTTTAATTAATAAATAAAGTAATTAATTAATTAATTAGTTAACTAATTACATAAATAAAAGCTGACACAGCATACGGCGAAGGCGCTGTTCATGGCGGCCGCGGCGAACTGCTTAATGACGGAGCACGTGATGGTGGCCATCGAGCACGGCGGCACGCACACCGCGAGCACAACGAGCATAACGACGTTGAAGGCGAGGATCGGCAGCGAGAGCACGAAGCAGGCGATGGTCAGAGAGACGACCGTGAGCTTGACGGAAAGAGAAAGCATTCTTAAGGGAGCCAGAAAACTCACATTTGAATTGGCGCTTTTTTGCCTGAAATACAAGGGTGAATGTGAGCACATGTTATTTAGAGAAACGTCGAATAAAATAGTCAGGAATGCTGAACTTAGATTATGATTTAGTTTTTTAAAGGATAGTGATCGAGTGAAAACTAATTAATACATGTTTGAATTGTCGTCTACGCAAAGAGTAAGCACTGTCATTCGCCTGCGTGCTAGCGCACTGCCTGGCTGGGTAAAAACAACATAAATACATACATACATGTGTGTACGTACGCGCAAATGAGAGAGCGAAGCGGCAATTTGAAATTTCATTTTTCACTAATTGTAATTAGTTTAAAGAATGAAAACATATGAAAGCCGCCACCTTGTATTGTTTCATGAGTGCTGGCCTTCGGCAGCCGATGGAGATGAGCATGGCGATTGCGATGAGACCAGGCGAGAGCGACAGGATGTTCCGGATGACGGCGCCCATGTAGGAGGGTTCAAAGTAGTGCTGTTTGCCGTAGTCGATGGCAGAAGACATGGCGGTCTCTAATTAGTTAATTAATTAATTATTTATTTATTTATTCAATACGTTAACAATAACGTGATAACAATAGATGATATGTTTTGAAGAAGATAAAAAAAAGAAGAGCAAGGGAGGGAGATTCATTTCTTGCCTGTCTTTTTACTCCTTCCCTTTCTTAGAGGGCGACCGAAAAAACAGTGTTGACTAGATAAAAATAAATATGACCAAGAATACAACAATGTCAAATTTTCTACAATATATGACCGTGTATTTATGCATACCTAAGTTTGCAGGCATACCAATATAGATGTATGCACATGTACATACATAGATGTATGTTTCTGCTCCGACTGTTAGCGCGCAATATTACAAAATGGCGTAAGGAAGAGCGAAAGAAAGGCAGAGAAAGAGAGAGGGACAGAGAGAAAGAGAGAGAACAAGTAAGCACATGCAAGAAAGAAGAAAAAACCAATGAAAGATCTATCAAGCACCAACAGCGGCGTCAACGGAAAATTAGTTGCATACATATATCGCAAAATTTTCAAACAAAAAAAAATATTTTAATTTCCGACGTGTTTCACAACTTTATGTATTAGATTACTGCTTTGAAGTGCCTTTATGACTGGCTGCCCATGAAGTACGAGGTTAAAAGCCGAATGAGACTTTCATACGAGTTTTCCACACTTTTGTTCGTTCACAGACACAGAAAGTTGCGTGGGAGTGAGAAAGCTGTGAGTCTTTTGGCATAAACACACATTTCTCTGTTCAAGAACATGAAGCGTTGTCGGTGACTCCAACTTCCCGGTATGTTCGCTAAGATATGAAGAGTAAAGAGAGAGAGAGAGAGAGAGCGCGAGGGAGCGAGTGAAAGACAAAGAAGAAGGAGAGTGAGAGAGAGATTCTGAAAGAGAGAGAGAGAGAGAGAGAGAGAGAGAGAGAGAAAGAGAGAGCGGGGGAAGTTGAAGCTAACCATTTTGATGTCGAATCCCGTCAAGATTCCCTCGTCCTTTTCCAGATTAAACTTTATGCACCCGATTGACACTTTGAACTAACATCTTATGCGAATTTGGTTCCCAGCAAAAATTTTTGCATTTTTTTTTCAAAATTTTTTTCTTACAATCTGCATTTAGCACATGAAAATGTAAAATCCCTTTCTTCCGCATGCCTTCGTCTTCCTCGACAATTTATTTTCTTACTGAAAAAAATGGAAATTATTTCTGAGATCGCAGTAAAGTAAGACAACATTATTTGCACTTGTTGATCTTTTTTATTACACATTTGGCAATGTTAATCCTTATGGCCTGCCCTATCAAACACTCACACTCGGGCGATTCTGCATTGAATTCGTTCGTTAAATCACTTTCTTTTTTTTCTCCAAAACAGCCCAAGAGTGCTTGCTTGTCGAATAGCTCTGTGTAATTCGCTGCGATTATTTCTCTCTTTGTCGCATTCGTGGACGGGTGGGCGGAGCTTATGTGAATGCGGATGGCCGAGTATATCAATTGGCCTTTTCCACTCATCGATGCTTCCTGGCGCTCGTTCTTTTCAGCGGCAGGCCTCTTCGGGATTTTTTTTCAAGTCGATAACTCCTAACACGAAATGCCTGCTCGTTAATGACCGTAGTTATGGGCAATGGCAATTTGCCAAGATCTTTGCTGTCGTAAAACAAGTATTTTCCTGGACAATTTAAATTGGCGGTTTGCGTCCGGAAGTGAATCGTGCTTGAGTCGGAATATATTTCACGGTTTAGAGAACCATATTTCACCCTCGCTGGTCAAACTATGCTCCGACGAGCCTTTTAGGAAAAAATTAAGTTGGCGACAACTGTTAAATTTAAAATTCTGTATAACACACAAATATTCCCTTATGTTAGGTTCAAGCAACGCTTTTCAGATGGAAAATACTCCTTTCACTTTTAGTTTAGAAAATTGGCTATTGGCTGATGCATTCGCAGGCTCAATCCGGACATATTCAAAGAATCATAAGAATAGATAAAATTTTGAGTCTCGGGTACGAAAGTTCCGCAGCATTCCTAAGAAAGAACGTTTGCAGTATTTTTTTTACAATTTGGACACCTCAACCTTTGTTAAATTAAAGGAGCTGTTCGCTGAATAATTAACATTTGGTTTTACGATATATTCGCATTTGAACCAAAAACACCGCAAAATCTTCATAACCAAATTTATTTTACTGTAGCTGTTAGCCACCCTTCTATTTCACACGCTTTCTACCCAGCAGAAGGGCAAAATATTTGAAGGCGCGCGTTCAAAACGGTCCTAATGTACTACTGTGGAATCAAGGGAGCATCGAGAAGAAATTTGATACATACCAACGCTTATTGTTAGCGCTTCAAATATACAATTGTTAGTCTAGATACCCTGCACTGCTTTATGAGTGCTGGCCTTCTTTTCTTTTATGGACGGAAGTTGTGATAATATAACTTCAAGGAGATGAAAATGAGGTTATGTCGGTCTTGCTCTCACTTTTGTATCTATGGAATCTTTCAAAATATCAAAATCAGGTTTTATCAGTTTGTGGACGAAGGCTGAAATTTTTTAATAAATTTATAAAAATTAATTTAACCGGTAAAAATTAAGCTTTTTGGTCTTGCTCAACGTAATTTTTGAAAAAGTTTTCTGCATTTTTCTCATTTTTTATATCATTACTTTACTTATGTATGTACAGTTCGACTCAAGGTTGACTGAATTGCTCTCAATTACTTGATACTGGTCTCAAAACGTGGTCGTTGGTGATATGGATTTTTAACGAGCTATCAAAGGATGCTTTGATAGTAGTAAGTTGTATAAAATAGAGTATAACTAGGTTAAAAATATACGACAGGTGAGTTCCTTTAAAAAAGTTATGAGAAAGTGTTACTTAAAACGGTTGGTTCATTTATGGTTTTGCTTTATTTGTCGTACTCTAGTATGTTGCTTTATTTGTCGTACTCTAGTATGATTGTATTGTAAGGTACCCTTAACCTTATATGCAATATGTGGCTTCTTGCCGGCAGCATTTTTTTTTGGGGGGGGGGACATTGCTGGGTAAATGATAGGCTACGTCTAATGCGCGGGGCTGAAATTGAGTGGGCGGAGTCTGTGCTTGTTGAAGGTTCATTCAGCACTTTTTTCGCCATCTTGTCATTCGTAGACTTGTCCTTGGAAGACTTGTCTTTGGTAGACTGGTCCTTGGTATACTTGCTATAAAGAAGAGTAGAGAGTGAGACTTGAGTGAATTAGAGAGAGAGAACAAGAACGAGAGTGGGCAAGTAGGAGAGAGGGCGAGAGATGACAGAGGGAGAGAGAGATGGAAGAATCTGCCAACAAAGCTGCCGACGTGGCGCGGCTGCATGACGAGTGGCCCCATGAACTTGATGTCCTTGGCCGGGATGAGGAAGCAAGGCTGAGAGCCGGGCGGTGGCGGTTCAAACTTGCTTTTTGCCTCATATTATTATTCTTACCTTTAAAGCGAGTAAAAAACTGCGAGCTGGGCGTTAGCTTGTCCTAAAAGATCACCAAAAGAACAAAATTGTAAAATTTTGAAAAGTGATTCATAAGCAAAATATGTGTGCCAATGGCTTAAATTTGAAAGCGATCCATCTTGTACTTCTTGCACTTCTTGCACCCCATGTTCTTCTTCTCGTTGTTCTCCTTCTTCATATGTTTCTTCACTTTCTGCTTCTGCTTATCCTTGATTCATAAGAACGCTCGTTTAAGAGTTGTAAATTGGAAAGCGAACCTTCTCGGGGTTCTTGCTCTTCTTCTCCTTCTTGGGCATCTCCTCATGCTGGTTCGGTTTCCACAAGAAAGTAATATGCCGCAAAGAGAACTGCAACCAGCACGAGGATTCCCAGGGCTACAAAGAGCACCGGCTTAGCACACCATTGCAGGCCACCTTCCCTAAACGGAGTACAGTTATGGCACACGGATTCGGGTAAAGGATCTTCCTAGAATCCTTGGCAGATCTTCTTGCTGTCCTTTTTGTCCTCATCTTTGTCATTCTTGTTCTGCTTCTTGTAATTCAAGAGAGTTTGATAGATTGTTTGTAAGAAAAGAAGAATGCGCGTTCTTAGGCAGATTGACTGAGAAGAGAGTTTATTAATTAATTAATTAATTTATTGTACATGAAATTAATATTTCAATGTGACAGCACAAATATAAGAAAGACAATTGCCTTCGTGTAGATGCCATTACTGAGAGATAGATAGAGGGAAGGGGGGGGGGGGGGTAGGGATCGACGCACACGAACGCCGCACCAATCCGTGGTTGCCAGTGCCCGGCCTCGTCTTTGCCAGAGACGGTACAAGCTGGAGGAGGGACAGCAGGGGGAGGGGGTTTGACTCCCGTTTGTCGATGAGGGGGCTTAGTGTAAGGAGAGGTATTAAAATTGAAATCAAATACCGCTAACTTCAATTGCATTTAACATACTAGGCAAGGAATCAATAGATATCAAAACTTTACGAGCTGTATTCACAGAGGGTGACGAGAGAAAGGAGAGTGGTAATCTAGGACACCACCTGGAAGTGCGAAAAGCAAAAATCAAGGTAAATCATCCCTTAGAACTTTAACTTGAACTTCTTGTTGGAGATAGTGAACTTACCTTGACTTTAAACACTTCAAACTTCTTGAAGTACTCGTCCATCTTTGACGGAATCCGACGAATCTTCGGCAGGGCCGGGATCATGAATGGAAATCGATCGCTATTATAGACTAGAAGTAAAGACAAGAGAAATGTGAAATGCATACATCAAATTTCTCGACGCCTTGTCCGATCTCGTACGCTTTGTGTTTCTACGGGTCAACGACGACGGCTTCGCTTCGCTTTGCTCCTCCAGGCCGTCTTGATGCACCTGAAGCAGGCATCGTTTCATTGCCATCTCTCTTCATTCCTTTACATTAGCTGGACACCCAAAAGTCGCTGTTTATGTGTTTTCAATTTTAGTAACAAACCGCATGTTTATATCTGATTAAAGAATCGTGTTTTCCTTTTGACTTACAATTAATAATCCATCCGTATCCACCGCTCAATTTGTTAGATGGGCGGCGTTAGTTAGATCTTAGACAAGACGAAGAAGAAGTGCGTGTCATAATTTTGCTGATGCCATAATACTGCATGACAAGCGCACCCTCGAAGTGGATGTCCTCGGACACGATGAATTTGCGCGGCTGTGAGCCGGGCGATGGTGGAGCGTTCTTGCCATCGCGTTTCTTCCTTTCCCCCAGACTTGTCCTTGGCAGACTTGTCCTTGGCAGACTTGTCCTTGGCAGACTTGTCCTTGGCAGACTTGTCCTTGGCAGACTTGTCCTTGGCAGACTTGTCCTTGGCAGACTTGTCCTTGGTAGACTTGTCCTTGGCAGACTTGTCCTTGGCAGACTTGTCCTTGGCAGACTTGTCCTTGGCAGACTTGTCCTTGGCAGACTTTTCCTTGGCTGACTTGCCCTTCTTAGAAAGAAAGAAGGATATTTTATGTTGTTAAAAGTTGCGATTCTTCCTATTATATATCTTTTATAGTGGTCGCAAACAAAGAACTTCAAGAAAAGTCTTACAAACGGATTGCGGATGCAAGCGGCGATCGTCTTGAATAGCTGACAACGAGAAGTGAATTTATTTGATATATTTGAATTAAACTTTTGAACTTTTCCAACTGTAACGATCTCGATGAAATTCTATTTGGAGAGCGTTCAATGTTACATTGTATGTTGCAATTAAAAACACATAAATACGGTAAAAACTCAGCGCAAAATAAAATCGCAGACTAACCCCAGGCTTGCTCTTGACTGGTTTCGACGGGATGACCGGGCCAATCTGAAATTTGATAATTAGTTCAACCTGAAGTAAGAAATATGAATAACCTTTAAAAAACGAGTAATGGACATTTATTAAATCATTTAAAAAACAAGTTTACGTTGAGCACGTCGTAGTCCTTGAAGTACTCGGACAACAATTCTTCCGTCGAATCGCTGCCGTCATCCGTCTGGAAGGAAGGCGAATATTTAATTTTTTTAAACCTCGAGATTAAAGGTCATAAAAATATATAAAATAAAACATTTTGTAAGAAAAAAACAAGCCTTGAAATTCTCGACTCCATCGCCAATCTCGTACGCGACCATCATGTCCTTATCGATGACGATCTCCTTGAAGGGCTTCACCTCGCTGTGCTCTTCTTTGTCGTCTTCGTGCGTCTGCAGCAGAGGATATTAGCAGCTTTTCTTTTACATATTTGAATTATAAATTTTTATATTTTCTTATGATCTGTATTTGATGAATTTTGGTAAACTAAAAAGAGAGGAGAGGGTGGGACCTGAGAGAACGGAAAATTTTGAGATAGAGTAAGACAGAATGAGAGAATTAATAGATTGATTAAGCAGAAGAGAGTGCGAGAGATGAAAGAGGGAGAGAGAGGGAAGACTCTGACAAAGCTGCCGACGTGGCGCGGCTGCATGACCAGCGGGCCCATAAACTTGATGTCCTTGGCCGGGATGAAGAATCGCGGCTGAGAGCCGGGCGGCGGCGGTTCGAACTTGCTTTTTCCCTCAAATTATTATTATTCTTAAACTGCGAACCCGGCGTTAGCTTGTCCTAAAAAAATAATAAAAGGAACAAAATTGCCAAATTTTTAAAAGCGATTCATAAGGAAAATATTTATATCGATGACATCAATTCTAAAGCGAACCTTCTTGGGTTGCTGGTTCTTTAGGTTCTTCCCCTTATTTAGGTTCTTCTCCTGCTTCACCTTCGTCGCTTTATCTTGCTTCCCTTCCTTCTGCTTCTCGTTACCCTTCGGCTCGTTTTCATTTCCATTTTTCGCGGTCTTCTGTTTATCTCCAGTATAGTCATAAGAATTCTCGTTAAAGAGTTGGTAGCGAGAGAACTAATAAAATGTAGGCTTCACTTTTCTTTCAAATAAATGAAAGATTTCTCACAGTGAAATATTTCAATCCTTCTCGAATAAAATCCAAAAACGACTAACGTCCAGCAGAGAGGAAGCAGCTGATGAATTCTCTAGGTCGCCTTGGTTCTGCAAGCACAATTGGCTATTACTGCTAGCAGGAACGAGAAAAGGGAAAATTTGAAGAAAAAGAAACAGGAATTTTTAAATGAGCTCGATTCCATACAAATGTCCCAACGAATGCATTTGTACGCTCGGTAATAAACGGAGTTGTTTGTTACATTTTTTTCTTCTCTCCTATCCGCTTTCCTTTCTTCGACTTCTTCTCTCGTATTTTCTTCTCCTTCTCTATCACTTCCTTCTTCTTCTCCTGGCTCGGTTTCCACCAGAAAAGATAAGCGAGAGCGACGATAATTAAGCCGACTCCAATCAGCACCAAGACTCCCACAATTAGAATGGCCAACCATGGCCAGCTGCCTCCCCTAAACGGAGTCAAGTTGTAGTTTTTTGTATAATCTTTGATGTCTAAAACTGTTTACTACTTCTTTATATTGTGAAATGATTCAAGATTTCTGGTTTTATGGGCAGGTACATCTTTTCTTCCGAAAACCGAAAATTATTTTTTCATCTTCCTTTTTTGGCAGCTTTGTTTTATCATGAGTTTATGATTAGTATTTTCACACAATTATATTCCTATCCGATTCTTTAATGTCCATTTGCAAATTCCGATGACTTACTCCTTTTCTTCACCGCTCGTTGTGGTCTCCGAGGAAGGCAGAGTTGCAGTTGATGCAGTTGCAGGTGTCTGAAATTATTTCGAAAGCTTTAATAAGGCAAAATCAGGTTTCTGCTTTTGTTGAAATATAAACTTTCAAAACAAAAACCTCAAGTGTCGTCGTTGGTGCAGTAGGCTGAAATGTTTCATAAAATTTTTAATTATGACTTGAAACTATGAAAATCATCTTTTTCGGTCTTGTTCCATTTTTTGTGGAAGAAAGAACTTTAACAATATCAAACCTCAGGTGTCGTAGTTCTGGTAAACTCGCCCTTCTTGAATCGCGTTATAATCTCATCAATCTGGGTCAACATCGGAATTCCCATATTGCACTCCGAATAATTGCAATAAACGATGAACTGCGGCTTATTGTCCCTTAAAAAGTCACTTTACAATAAACCGTTGCCATTTTACTAACAACCCAAACTACATTGAAATTATATTGAAATGCGGGTTAACTGTATATCTTCGAATATTTACTCTCGAATATAACTTGTTGGATGATTTTTTTTAATGTCTCCCATGCGAATTATTTGTTTTTTAGCTGCTCATAGAGCATTTTAATGTACTCTTTCAACGAAGCATCGGTGGAGTTGAGAACGATTCCAGCGTGGTGATCCGAGCATCCGAGCCTACTCTCATTGGCTGGGATGGCTCTCCCTTTTTCATCAAATCTGAGCGAAAAGCTGAAGGCACAGGTCAGTTGGCCTGGTTTGCATGTTTCAAATTGTTCGTTCTGGTTAAGGCATTCAAAAGGAGGGGTTGTTGTTGCTTCAAGGTTTGTCTCCTGCAAAGAGACCGGAAATTTTCGAATCATTCACTGATAATTGCTCCTTCACTCTTTCAGTTCGCTTTTTTACGTACTGTGGTAGGCGAAGTGGGTTGGGGCGCAATGTTAGCTTCGTCCTTGGAAAGGCTTTTGTCAGCATCTAAGATTCGGGGAACTGTTATAAATTTAATTCACTTTCATTTTCGTATTCATTATTCATTTATGTTTATTCTTAATTACATCTCACTTTGCATAATCGAGGAGGAGAAAGCCTTGATTTATAACTTCTATTCTATTTGCCAATTTTGCTGGAGCAAAACACCGCAAGCGTGTTTAGAGCATTCAAATGACCGAGTTGGAAGAACTCCTCCAACAGTCTAGGTTAAAGTTCATCGCACCTCGCGGATTCAACCCAGAAAAAATCATGGGTCGGTAAGCTTTGAGAATCGGGACAAAGCCTGTTGTCTTGAGAGAGTGTTCAGTAGAAGTAGGCAGGGTGTCTGAAAGATGAGTTTATCTCTTTTTTCAACTTTCCCGCGGTCTCGTAGCATAATAGTTATTCTACAAATTAATTAGTAATTAGCTGTATTATTTTAGGATTTGTAACCAGCGATGTTTGATACGTCACGATTGTTGTCAGACTCTGTCAGAGGATTCGAAGAAGTCATCCTGGTAGAATCCTTGAAGATGGAGAAGGGATTCGAAGTAGAGGTTGAGTGAAGGGTACTGGTACCTGAAAGATTCTTCTGATTCTATAAATTGGTGCGTAACTTCTGTACCATTTTATAATTTCATTGTTGGAGCCAAACATCTCAATAGTTTATTCCTAACCTATATCTTCTTTAAATGAGGCGAAAACTCAAAATTTTGGCTATTAAGATGATTCTGTGAATGTGTCCCGATTGAGCTTGCGAATGCATCAGCAAAGAGCCAATTTTCTAAACTAAAAGTTAAAGGAGTATTTTCCATCTGAAATATGTTGCCTGAACCTAAGGGAATAATTAGTGTGTTGCACAGAACTTTAAATTTAACAGTTGTCGCCAACTAAATTTTGGCCTAAAAGGCTTGTCGGAGCAAAGTTGGACCAGCGAGGGTGAAAGATGGTTCCATTGGCCATGAAATATATGCCTACATGCACGATTCATTACCGAACACAAACCGCCAAATTAAAATTGTCCAGGAAAATGTTTGCTTTACGAGAGCAAGGATCTTGGCAAATTGTCATTGCTCATAACTACGGTCATTAACGAGCAGGCATTTCGTGTTAGGAGTTAACGACTTTAAGTTAATCTCACTTCTCAGATTCGACCCTGGAAGTGGAATCGGGGATCGGTAAGCCTTGACAATGGGAGTCGTGGCCACGCCTGTTGTCTTTAGAGAGAGTTCAGTAGAAGTAGGCAGGGTATCTGAAAGATGAATTTATTACTCTTTCATCTTTCCCGCGGTCTCGTATGAATAATAGTTTTTTTATATAAATTGAATAGTAATTAGTTGTAATCATTTTTAGGAATTGTTACCAGCGATATGTGAGCCCTCACCATTGTTGTTGGAGAGAGCGGAGGGATTCGTTTCTGAGATCGAGTGAGCGAAATTGGCTCCTGAAAAACTTTTCTGATTCTTGAGATTTCGTAGCTTCTATTTTTAAACCTTTTCCATTGGAAGTCTTCAAAAGATGATTCGAGAGAGGAATCTTGCTAGAATCCTTGGAGAGAGCGGGGGGATTGGAAAAATAGATCTCTAGAGTGGAATTGTCTCCTGAAAGGTTATTATTGTTCTTGAGAATTAGTGCTTTACTATACTTTGTAAAAACCTCCATTCTATCTGCAAATTTTCTTTTGCTGGAATAAAACTCCGCAAACGTATTCAGAGCATTCAAATGACCGCGTTGGAATAACTTCCAAACAATCTACGTTAGGTTAACGTTAATTTCACCTCGCGGATTTAACCGATAAAGCGGAATCGAGGGAGTGTAAGCCTTGAGGTTCCCGGAGCCACCCGTTGTCTTGCGAGAGAGGTCAGTGGAAGTAAGGAGGGCATCTGAGAGAGTAATTTATTCACTGTCTTGCACAATGTATCCGCATGATAGTCATTTCATAAATTAATTAGCAATTAGCTGTAATTGTAACCAGCGATGTTTGAGTCCTCACCTTTGTTGTGAGTCCCTGAAAGCGGATTCGAGGAAGGGATCTTCCCAGAATCCTTGGAGAGAGCGGAGGGATTCGAAGCAGACATCGAGTGAGGGAAATTGGCTCCTGAAGGATTATTCTGATTCATGAGATTTCATAGCTTCTGTACTATTTGACAATTTTGCTGCCTTATCAAAACATCGTAAACATGTGACTTATTTACGCTCATTTACTCCTTTTCTTTTTCTTTTTTTTTCGATTTATGTTCCTAATGTATATCCTTCCTGTGAATGAATATCTTGTATATATTTGTAAACCTTATTTACAATAATAATTATCCGGCTACATTTATTGGAATTTTTTTCTCTACCATGTTTATTTAATCGGCCAAAAAATTTATTTTGCAAGCAAACTCGTTTCCGAGAATTCCATGAAAAATTCCAGTAGCGCATTCAAATGACCCAGTAAGTAGGTTCATGTTATATCGATTTGATATACCGTATTCAGCATTCCGAATCTTGGAATCGTCGCGGGCCAACGCCGGCATCTGGACAGGGCGGCATCCGACGAAGCTCAAGAGACCCTGAAAGGAAATCTGCCTTGAAAATTATATTATTATATTATTTTTTTTGGTTTTCTTTTTTGGCAACGATTGGTTGACTTTAAAAAATTTAAAACTGAAAGCCGAAACGGTTTATTTGATTTCTTATTCATTTGCAGCTGGAAAATAACCGAATGTTGGTTTTTTAAATTAACCAAGCGCAAAAATGTGAAATATGCTTCGGATTCGTGCAAAAAAACTATATAGGCTAAAATAAAAGAAACGGAATGCCCCCAATTTTATAAAGTTGTTTTTGGCGGATAACTGCTTTGGAAGTGATTAAAGTTAATTTCAATTAATAAATTTATGAGATTCTTCAAAAATTTAATCGGAAATGTTCTTAAAAGTAATATTTTAACCAAGTGGTCTGAACTTTCGTCGTGATATTTTGTTCGATATTGCTACTAAAAGTGCTTCATACTTATTAGTGCTATATGCATATAAGGAAAATCAGCGTTTTATTTTTTGCTTTCACGTATTTTCGGAAATCTCGAGTTTATTGTGTAATCGGTACCGCTATCTAGGAGCCGCTAGCATAACTTTAATTCTTTGGAGGAGATTAGACGTCGTTCTCTGCTGTCATCTCTACTCTGTTCTTCTTGTCGAAGCCGTCGAATGGCTCGGATTAAAGGGTGCGGTCCGCGGCCGAATCGACGGCGGCGTTGGAGAGGGTAGAGGACGAATGAAAGAGCAGGCGTTAGGAGTCAGCAACTTTCAATTCGTGTTAGGAGTCAGCAACTTTCAATTCGTGTTAGGAGTCAGCAACTTTCAATCTTCTTTAAGGGACAGCGAAAAAATAAATAAAAGAGAGAGAGGGAGAAAGAGCGAGAGAGAGAGAGAGTAAGAGAGAGCACTGTTGACTGCGCCTCTAAACCGGCTAGCCGACCAGGAAAGACTTAACAGATATACAATTAAAGTAACTCGAAATGAAATAAGACAAACATTTATGAAGTTCATAAGAATGATAGACAATGAGAGTGTCAGAGGGATGATTGACAGACGAGGAGAGTGACGGCTACGGTGTTGAAAGAGAAGTTAAAAGAGTCCTCTGTATAACTTACTTCATTTTATTTCTCTTTTATCGCCACCCACTTCCATTTTTTTAAATATCGGGCCCAAACGGGCTCATGGGCCCGCCCAACTTTTTTGGGCCCGGCCCGTGCCGGCTCGGGGCCCTGGGAAGGTAGGCAGCGGTCAAATGGGCAGCGGTCAAATGGGCAGCGGTCAAATGGGCAGCGGTCAAATGGGCAGCGGGCAAATGGGCAGCGGTCAAATGGGCAGCGGTCAAATGGGCAGCGGTCAAATGGGCAACGGGCAAATGGGAAGCGGGCAAACGCGAAGCGGCCGATTGCCGAAAACGAGATATAATTTTATGATTTTAGCCAATCTATTAATTCAGAAACTTTGATAACATCACGCAATATTTTCTCCTTTGATTTTGGATTACTTTTTACACGATTTGAATATGTTTTATTCACAGACCAATTCACCGTTTGAGATTAGAATATGTTACAGAAGTATTTTAAAAACGAAACACTTTCAACAAATCATTATCATCACATTATAACAATACAACAGTTCTTCGACATCACTGAATCCCTTCTATTTGCGAATATTCACGTAAGCACCGAGGGCTTTCAAGTCATCCAATTCGTCCCTGCCCATTGCACCATTGCGAACTGCCAGAAACCTCTGCGTGTGCCCATTCAATGTCGTCCTGTTCTGGGGGCTGTACTGGGGGAGGGTTAGATTCTTGGAAGAAGCCGATTCAAACAGAGCCTGGAACTCCTTCTGGTGATCGAGGAGTCTCGAGGCGACCAGTTGTGCGGTTGAGTTCGGTGGTATTGACTAAAGTAAGGTTTTAGGAGACTTTATATTTTCTTTTTAGCCATAACTATGAAACGATTTCATTTAACTATATTCGGCTTGAATACTTTAAGCTTTGCATTGTAGCCCTCTTGGCAAGAGTTCCCAAACTGCCGCCTGGCAAGGATGCGACTGTATCCGTTCCAATTATCGATGGGATACATTGGCTGCACCCGGATTCCGTTCACTTCTTTGCCCACATACGTGCTCTTCATATATTCGTAGAAGTCTATAATGAAATGACTTATCAGTAGCAGTCATTTTTGAAGACATTTTTTTTCCATATGCACCTTTAACCCTCGGGAGATCCGCCAACGGAATGATCTGCTACGCTTCGTCAACTAGCTTTTCGAAGTACCTAATGAACGGTTTGTAAAAAGACAGATATAGTTTCTTGAATTTTCAGAATGTACAATATGTTTGCATACTTGGCGACGTCAGCAGGCGAAACGAAGACCAGGGACATACATCCTTGCAGGAAGAAGAGCAAAGATGGATCGTTGTAAATGTGAGAAATCTTCTTTGCCTACATATAGGAAATAAGCTAGCGTACCTAGTACTTTATATGTATATACATGATGTTAACGTACATATGTCCATACATGTGCATATGTATCTACAGCAAACTTCACGAACTTGAATCTTGCTGTAAATTGCTTTGAAAAAGTGAAATGCGCAGAGCTGCACATCGGCCTGTGGATAGACCGCGAGCAGAGCTTGTGAAATTCCCCTCTCAAAGTCTGTGTAAAAATTAAGCTAATTACTGCAATAATTTGTAATTCATACCCATCATGACTTTTGTTGGAGACGGAACCCCTTCTCTCTGAAGGAAGGAGAACACTTCCTGGTACCCACTTTGCGCTTTGGAGGTCAGAAACCCGTAAAGGGCAGGGACGAAGAGATGGGCTTCCTATTACATGGTAAGTAGGCGTTTAAGTTCTATCCTTTCCTGCCGTATAAGAAACCTGAGTCCCGAGCACGAAAGTTTGCACAAAGTTGGCTGCCGCAGAGAAGAACGTGCCATCGCAAGACCAAATGCCATTCTAAAGTTTTTACCCACACTGATTCATTTTAAAAGCGCTTACGCAGTTTAAACACCCTTTAATCAATTGACCTACCCTTTTCAGACGCTCAAGTCCACTATCCGTGCAAAAGACTTTCACCTCGTGTGGATCATTGGAGGTCAGCTGAGCACATGAATCCAGTCGCAGAAATTTCTCCGCTAGATTATCAAAAATAAATCAACAACCATGTCTCAACCATATCAGAAAAAAAATTGTCTGCATTTGAGTTGTGGGTGGAAAGGTATTCTGCCTAGAAAGCAATAACAGAATTGTGATTCATCTATGGTACAGGGAAAAGCTCGTTCTCCAATTACTTCTACTGCGCGGCAGGTGTCTCTGCGCAGCGTCTCTCTGTTGAGAAAAGGCTGGAGATGAGATGGAGCCTGCTGCATCACAGCCGAGACCACAGCCGCTGCCGGCACTATAAGAGTTCTCTCGAATCGCGCTTGCTTCTTCACCATTCTCAGCTAGTAATTTCAAGAAACATCTCTAAGCTTCCTCTGACAGTATATCATACATGATTATTCAATATATGTACTTTTTTTTACATACTATGCATGAACCTCTTTTTTGTGGTCAAATGGAAGGTGGGAATGTTCAGCATTCCTTTGGGCCGCCCCGCCAATATCTTTTGCTCTCCCTGGGCATGTGCTGATGACGCATCTATAAATAGTTTCTAGTAAACAACTAATATGAGCACCCAACTGGTCAAGTTACAAAAAGGGAACAGATGAAGAAATATATCTATAAACCTCCATATCGTCTCTCCGGTTGATTTCACAATATGCGATTTTCTATACTCAAATCCGTCGCAATCATGCATCAGAATCGCCTTTTTGTTGCTTCTGGTGGTTCCACTCATTTGTCTGGGTGAGCAACATTCATAGATTTAAGTTACGCTTTATTAAAAGTGCTGAACTGCAACTAATTAAAAAAAACAGGCCTGGTGGTTGGAATCATCGCGTTTCTAGACGAACTGGGCAGCTAAATGTTCAACGAGTAACGCAGCAGCTTCGTTAAGAAAAAAAACGGATATGCAACATAAGATATACCAGTTAGGTTTCCAAATATAAGATAACCATCAATTAAGAAGGAATAAACAACAAATTTAATAAGAACTGCCGTTCACGCAGCACCATTCATTCCACACGTGCCCATTGTTCCCATCCAAAAGCTGCCCATAGGCATCAATCGATACTGCGTCTTTTCAAACAAAAAAGGCGTCAGACTTGCACTCCAAGCGCGTCAGAGTTGCACTTTAGGAAAGTACATATTCAAATAGTATGAGTGTGTATTAAATGTTATAATGAAACGATCATTGAAAAAAGGTGAATTGGTCTGTGAATAAAACATATTCAAATCGTGTATGATGAAAAAAGTAATCCAAAATCAAAGGAGAAAATATTGCGTGATGTTATCAAAGTTTCTGAATTAATAGATTTTCTAAAATCATAAAATTATATCTCGTTTTCGGCAATCGGCCGCTTCGCGTTTGCCCGCTGCCCATTTGACCGCTGCCCATTTGACCGCTGCCCATCCATCACACTCCCCCTTCGGGCCCGCCTGGGCCTAGCCGTTACCATCTCTGCACTCGGGCGATTTTGCATTGAATTCATTCGTTAAATCACTTTCTTTTTCCCTCCTGTTGTCAAAACAGCCCAAGAGTGCTTGCTTGTCGAATAGCTCTGTGTAATTCGCGGCGATTCGTTCTCTCTTTGTCGCAGTCATGGACGGGTGGGCGAAGCTTATGTGAATGCGAATGGCCGAGTATACAAATTGGCCTTCTCCACTCATCATCAGCTTCCTCCTCGCCCTCTGTCAGCATGTTCATTCTTCGCTGCTTCTTTTCATGGCCATCGCTACCGCTCGGAAGCTTAATGCCCTACGATTTTGGTCAACTTTTCATCTTTTAATATTTCTCCTACTTCCGATCAATTTTCACCCAGCGCCTTAGGCGACCTACGAGATGTCACGAAAGAACGAGAGAGTGCCTGCCTATTCTCAGAGTGAAGGTGGCAATTCAAATCTGGGTGAAAATAAGGTTGGGTCCTCGAGGACTTTTCGAACAGATTTCATAAGTAGTACCTACTATTTAGCTAAAACATATCGTCAGTCGATTTTATTGGAAGATTAGTGTCTCTGAGAGAGATTTTAAAAAGGATCTACAGATTACTATCAAATGGAACTAACCATGATGAAGTTACTGATTTGTGTGAAGAATCATCGCCAGCGGCCCCTCCATCGAGTCCCTCAGTTTAATTAAAAATATATGTCCAATAAATTTTTGTTCTCTTCAGATTCTGGAAAGTTTGAAGCCAATATGTTCGCGTTTATGATTTCGATCACAAATGGACCATGGTGTCAATGGACAGAGAATAAATTCAGCTTTACAATGCGATACGAACTTCACTGCGGGAGGTCATCCGGAGGAAGATGCTGAGGCTTTTGTGTGCATGTTTCCGGCAGACTCTGATACTTTTGCGCTTCTCAACGTTTTCCCCCTCCTACGCCCTCTCTATAGTGTTCGGGGCATTGAAAGTTGCGCCCTTTTTTCATACACACGAATATTATTTTATTAAACATTGAGTTTGTGATTCGCTTTTCCTATTTTTTTGTGTGTCTGCTATCTTAAAAAAATTTATACAGCATATTTAGCAGATTACAAATTTGCTCAACACAACACTCAAAATTAAATTGGAAACCAGCTGAATCGATAACAAAGTCAATATTCTCTTTCATCAGGACCCATCGAGAAATCAAACGAGGAACTTCTAGTTAATTGTGTCCTAGGCACAAAAAGAACGGGTGCGATCGTGGAGCGCCGTCAGAAAAACTTGTGGGCGATATTTAGTGCGCGCGAGGCTACGGTAAGTCTCGCTGATATATCGAGTGCCCCATGACGCGTGACGATGTGGACCTTCCGACTAGACGGTAACGCAGGCCGGCGTGGCAGACGATGCTTCTCAAGTAGAAAAATGCTGCTCATCGATAATTCGGAAATAAAAAATATGTTGTTTTTTTAAAATAAAAACTATAAAAGAAATAATTAAAATCAATCAGTTAGAAAAAAAATCAAATTTTACAAGCAGCAAATTACATGAAAAAATCAAAAAATCATAATTTTCATTAATCTCTTTACATTATAAAGACTATGAAGCGTAGTGTCCTTCTGTGAATTACTTATGGTTGGGCAAAGGTAATGAACTCTTAGTGAAGTTTCACTTGAGACCACGTTTCAATCTTTATTTTCAAAGTTTCAATATAAAAAAAATCTTATTTCTTATTGCTAGCCTTAATATTTCTCTCCGTAGCGCCCGAATGAACATCGCAGTTGCCAGTGGATTAAGAAAGGTCGACAAAGACGAGAGGACATTTGTGATCGTTGAGAGCCAGGCGGGCACTTGGATTTCTGCAAATTGTGAGCATATTTGTACGACACTAAAGTTTATTTAAAAGGATAAAATTAAAAATTAATATATAAAGAAAATTGTCTGAAACAAATTTTAATTAGAAAATTAAAAATAAATTCAAACGACGCTGACTATACTGGAAGAGAAGCATGAAGACCATGGAGGAGCCAAAGGTGACCGTGACGGTGAGCGACTGGACGAGCAGGCCGACCGAGAGGTACACTTTGTCTCGCTCCGCACGCTGCATCAGACGGCCGCCCGCTATCTTCACTCCTGCGTGAGATTTTCAAATCATAAACTACTTTTTAAAGCGATCAATGAAATTGCAAGCGGGAATGAGAGATAGTGTACTCCGAGGGCAGACTGGACAATTTGAACCTGCATTATTTTATTTTCGATTACTTCACGGGGGTGGGGTTGCCCCTTTCTCTCACGTGACTGACGCACCCGATTTGACCAGTCTCCTCCGATGCTGCACGAGAAACCACAGGGTGCGAATGTTGAAGAAATCAGTCGCTATCACGATAAGGCTAAGGTAGCCAAAATAGATCTGAAACATTTATTCCTTCCCTTTCTTTAGCAGCTCTAAAGAAATATTTAAATTGGGTGCTTATTTCGTTATATTTAATCCGAATCTTTAATATTTCACTGTCCTTTCAGAAATCTTCTCGAATGCTCCCAGGCCGGGGGATAATCGGTCCCTTTCGGAATATACTGGGATGTTTACATGACCGGAAACTGACATCGGCCTCTTTCCAAAAATTATGGAATATCCTAGGAACCGGGAACGGAATTGGCCTCAATCGGAAGCTTCTGAAATGTTCCCAAGCCGGAAGGCAGAACTCGGTCCCTTCCGGAATGTTCTGGGAAAGCTAATGACTCTTGCAGCTTCCCAGGTTAACACAACTAAACAAGGCAGCATAAGATGTAGCCGTATAGAACACAGTATATCATTGACCTGGTGGGCGGCTTGTTAGGCCAAGGAAATAGTGCTTATATTGCCGATATGATAATATATATTCTTACCAAAGGCTTAAATTGCCAGGTGATATCGATGTAGATAAGGCATTCGTCGTTTGGCGTCGTAGTTCCTAGTTTTAGCGCGAGGCCAAAGTAGACGAACTGAAACGGAGTCTCTACGAGTCTTGCTTGACAAATGACAAGAACATTTTCTGTGAATAAAACAAGGTGTTTATTTATCTATATAATAATTTGTACATAAGTACTTATATTATACATGGGTATAAAATTCGTTATTATATTGAAAACAAATAAATATAAACGTTATTACCAAGGGGACCGCCACGAGGGCTGCAAACGTGAACAAATGATGCAAATCGATGAACTTGTGGCCCCATGTCACGATGAGGTATCTTGCGAAGGCGATTGACTGTAGAATTTTTTGTTTGTTTATTTTAATTCTGTCAATTTGTACAAGTTGCACAATAAAGAGATTTTTAACTTAAGAGAGCCAGTCAGTATTGTTTGATCAAGGCCTGCTCTAGGAATTTTTTTTTCTAATTTTTTAACCAAAATTGATTATAGTATACAACTCGACGTGGTGAACAAAATAGGCTACATTTCACAGTTGAAAAAAAATTTCCGCGCGAGACCCAGTACAGTAATCTTTTACATTACATTGGTCATAAGTCGCTTCAAACTTATTATTAGACAACCATCGAGCTATCATTGGATAGCTGATTAGACGGGCTTAGATTTTCATGTTGATGATCTTTTCATAAAATTTGAATTTGAATGGTAGTTAATCCCTCGGCAGGTAGATTCAGTGTCACTTCCAGCCATTTCCTCACTTCTCTCCGTCTCACCTCACATGAGAGGTTGAGGTTAAGGGTACCTGCCAATACAATCATACCATACTTTTAAATAACATTTTCTCATAGCTTCTTTAAAGGAACTCACCTGTCGTATTTTTTTAACGAGTTACACTCTATTTCATACAACTTAAAGCTTTCTTTGATAGCTCGTTAAAAATCCATGTCACCAACGACCACGTTTGGAGACCAGTATCAAGTAATTGCGAGCAAATCAGTCAACCTTGAGTCGAACTGTACATACATAAGTAAAGTAATGATATAAAAAAATGAGAAAAATGCAGAAAACTTTTTCAAAAATTACGCTATATGGCTTCTGGCCGGCAGCATTTTATGGGTTCGGTTGACATAGCTGTGGAAATGACAGGAAGGCGGTTCTACGGTCTGATGGGCGGGGCTGGAATTGAGTGGGCGGAGTCTGTGCTGGTGGAAGGTTCATTCAGCACTTTTTTTCGCCGTCTTGTCCTTTCAAGAAAAGTCTTACAAACGGATTTTATAGTTGAATTAAACTTTTGAACTTTTACTACAGTAACGATCTCGATGAAATTCTATTTGGAGAGCGTTCAATGTTACAATGTATGTTGCAATTAAAAACACATAAATATGGTAAAGACTCAGCGCAAAATAAAATCGCAGACTAACCCCAGGCTTGCTCTTGACTGGTTTCGACGGGATGACCGGGCCAATCTGAAATTTGATAATTAGTTCAACCTGAAGTAAGAAATATAAATAACCTTTAAAAAACGAGTAATGGACATTTATTAAATCATTTAAAAAACAAGCTTACCTTGAGCACGTCGTAGTACGATTTTATGTTTGTCGATTTATCTACTTCCGCGGTATACTGTAAGTCAGTAAAAGAAATAAAATAAAATAATTGATATTGCGCTAATGAATCAGTTCAAAGGAAATGATGAATTATAGATGCTATACTTAATACTACGGTATCATTTGGGTTTGTCTCGCAAATAAAATTGAAAAAGGTAGAAAAATATCAATTCGCTTCGACGCTCCAGGATATGGCTTGGCTGCACAGGGGTTCATACATACATACAACGATGATTGCCATTGATCTTTACGGATTCTCTTATCAATTTATTTCTCCTCCAACGAAATCTCACTCATCGTCGCCTGTGATCTCTTCAATCTTGAGGAACGGCTTGTAGTTGTGAGGATGCTCGTATCTATAACGGAACCCATTGATTCGCAATATTTTCATCACAATGATTTTTGGGGGCTACGAGGGAAGCGCAGCCCCAATAAGCGCAGCGCTGAAAAGCGCAGCGCCAAAAAAGAGCAATACCAATAAGCGCAGCACCTAAAAGCGCAGCGGTCATTGCAATTGTCATTGTCATTGCCATTGTAAAGCAGTAGGGTAGCAGTGAATAAGGGGGCGGGGGCGGAATAGCGAGGGCGGTTCCGCTGCCAGGGTGGGGTGCCGGGAGACCGTAATAGCTCGGCCATGCCGAGCTATCGCGGAATACTATTGAGTTCCTATTAGATGAGCTATCGATAAAAGCGTGAGGGTGAACTATTTAGCTGCAGCGCCAGAAACAATATAGTTCTGCCAGATAGTGCTGCCTCGCTGTACTATCTGCGCTGTGTGTACCTTGTAAAAGTCACGTATAGTTTTCTTTCGTAATTGCAAACATTTCTCTCTAAAATACTAAATCTTTGAATACATAAACAATAGCACATTTGGCGCATTTTTCAAAAAAACAAGGCTTTATAATTACTGCAATCGTTTTACATATAAGAGTATCCTTCTAATGTGAGCGACAATGGGAGCAATCGAAATATGGAAGCGCCCAAACTAAAACCATTTGATTTATTAACGATGGCGCTCACCACGGAGAAGTATTCCCATTTTTGTATTTGGAAAGTAATTTTGCAAATTAATCAACAGAGAAGATACAAGATCCTATAGTAGAATAATATATAATAGAATAATCGGTGCTTCGATTACGCACAAGAAAAAAACATTAAAACCGCAAAATCGCGGCACCGTTTGTGAAACCGGTGCAAATGATGGTTATTTGCCAGGCCGCGCCCAGGAAGCGCCATTAAACAGCAGCGGTTTTTTTAACAACTCAAATACCATTAAAATGAGCTGTTAACAACTGACAACTCGGAGAGGCAATTTGAACAAAGTGACAGAGCTGCAAAGCGGCCGGCCCGGCCCAAATTTCCATGGCCCGGGGCTGGGCCGAGTCGGGCTCAAGAAAAGATCTGGCCGACCTGTAGGGCCAGTTGGCCCGAAAGTCAGAAATGCTCGACAAATTTACCCCCTTTTTTTATTTATTTCATTTAAATTCTTAATATATCCCTTTCAGTAACTTAAAACTTAAAACTTTATTCGCGCTTATCGGGCCAATGTGTTTTTGATGGAATACACGGGGATCTATCACATGAAAGTGGGCGGCGGGTTCGTCGAAGTGGCCGACGAAGATTAGGCAGTTCTTACTTATCCCGGCCAGCCAAGCGGTTTCTCCGGGAGCAGCGTCGATTGATTGAATTGTCTTGTATATATTTCCAAACCGTATTTGCAATTATGATTATCTGACTACATTTATTCTAATATTTTCCTTGCCACATTTAAATATTCAGCCAAAAATTTCCACTTTTACATTATCATAAGAAATCGTTTGCATCGCTGCAGTTTTTTCAGCGTTTTATACCTCTACTTTACTTGTGTATAATTCGACTCAAGATTAACTGAATTGCTGGCAATTACTTGATAGTTTATTTATGGTTAGCTTTATGTGCGATCTTACTCTAGCTTGATTGTATTGTCAGGTACTCTTAAACGTATATATGTACGTTATGTGGGACAACTTCTTGCCGGCGGCATTTTATGGCTGCGAGGTGGACATTGCTGGGGAAGTGATAGGAAGGCGTGGCTGCAGTCAGATGGGCGGGGCAGGAAGACGAGTGGGGAAGTGATAGGAAGGCGGGCTATAGTCGGAATGGCAATGCTGGAAGCGACTAAGCGCCCGCATGCTTCTGCTTGCTCTGGACTCCTTTCGACGGGACGACTGGACCAATCTGAAATTTAACAATTAGTTCAACCTGAAGTAAGAAATATGTATAATCTTTATTAAACGACCAATGTACATTTATTAAATCGTTAAAAAAAAACAAGTTTACGTTGAGCACGTCGTAGTCCTTGAAGTACTCGGACATTTCTTCTGTCGAATCGCTACCGTCATCCGTCTGGAAGGAAGGCGAAAATAAAATAAAACATTTTGTAAGAAAAAAACAAGCCTTGAATTTCTCGACTCCATCGCCAATCTCGTACGCGACCATCATGTCCTTATCGATGACGATCTCCTTGAAGGGCTTCACCTCGCTGTGTTCTTGCTTGTCGTCTTCGTGCGTCTGCAGCAGAAGATATTAGCAGCTTTCCTTTGACATATTTGAATTACCATCTTTATATGAATTTTGGTCAATTAAAAAGGAGAGTAGAGGGTGGGACCTGAGAGAACGGAAAATTTTGAGATAGAGTAAGAGCAGGAAAGTGCGAGAGATGACAGAGGGAGAGAGAGAATAAAGACTCTGACAAAGCTGCCGACGTGGCGCGGCTGCATGACCAGCGGGCCCATGAACTTGATGTCCTTGGCCGGGATGAAGAATTGCGGTTGCGAGCCGGGCGGCGGCGGTTCGAACTTGCTTTTTCCCTCAAATTATTATTATTCTTAAACTGCGAACCGGGCGTTAGCTTGTCCTAAAAAAATCATTAAAGGAACAAAATTGCCAAATTTTTAAGAGCGATTCATAAGGAAAATATTTATGTCGATGACATAAATTCTAAAGCGAACCTTCTTGGGTTGCTGGTTCTTTAGGTTCTTCCCCTCTTGGTTCTCCTGCTCCTGCTTCACCTTCGTCGCTTTATCTTGCTTCCCTTTTTTCTGCTTCTTCGTATTCTTCGGCTTATTTTCATTTCCATTTTTCGCGGTCTCCTTGTTATCTCCAGTATCCTTGAGTCATAAGAATTCTTGTTTAAGAGTTGCCTGATGGTAGCGAGAGAACTAATAAAATGCAGGCTTCAATTTTCTTTCATTTATACATATGAGAGATTAGTTTCTCTCATTGAAATATTTCAATCCTTCTCGAATAAAATCCAATTACGACTGACGTTAAGCTGAGAGGAAGCAGCTGATGAAATCTCTAGATCGCCTTGGTTCTGCAAGCACAAATGGCGATTACTTCTAGCCGGAACGAGAATGGGTAAACTTTGAAGAAAAAGAAAAAGAAATTTTTAAATGAGCTCGATTGCATACAAATGTCCCAACGAATGCATTTGCACGCTCGGTAATAAACGGAGTTGTTTGTTACATTTTTTGCTTGCACCTGCTTCTTCTCTCCTATCCGATTTTCTTTCTTCGACTTCTTCTCTCGCTTTTTCTTCTCCTTCTCTATCACTTCCTTCTTCTTCTCCTGGCTCGGTTTCCACCAGCAACGATAAGCGAGAGCGGCGATAATTAAGCCGGTTCCAATCAGCACCAAGACTCCCACAATCAGAATGGCCAACCATGGCCAGCTGCCTCCCCTAGACGGAGTCAAGTTGTAGCTTTTTGTATAATCTTTGATGTCTAAAACTGTCTACTTCTTCTTTATATTGCAAAATGATTAAAGATTTCTTGTTTTATAGGCAGGTACATCTTTTCTTCCGAAAACCGAAAATCATTTTTTCATCTTCCTTTTTTGGCAGCTTTGTTTTATCATGAGTTTATGATTAGTATTTTCACACAATTATATTCCTATCCGATTCTTTAATGTCCATTTGCAAATTCCGATGACTTACTCCTTTTCTTCACCGCTCGTTGTGGTCTCCGAGGAAGGCGGAGTTGCAGTTGATGCAGTTGCAGGTGTCTGAAATTATTTCGAAAGCTTTAATAAGGCAAAATCAGGTTTCTGCTTTTGTTGAAATATAAACTTTCAAAATAAAAACCTCAAGTGTCGTCGTTGGTGCAGTAGGCTGAAATGTTTCATAAAATTTTTAATTATGACTTGAAACTATGAAAATCATCTTTTTCGGTCTTGTTCCATTTTTTGTGGAAGAAAGAACTTTAACAATATCAAACCTCAGGTGTCGTAGTTCTGGTAAACTCGCCCTTCTTGAATCGCGTTATAATCTCATCAATCTGGGTCAACATCGGAATTCCCATATTGCACTCCGAATAATTGCAATAAACGATGAACTGCGGCTTATTGTCCCTTAAAAAGTCACTTTACAATAAACCGTTGCCATTCTACTAACAACCCAAACTACATTGAAATTATATTGAAACGCGGGTTAACTGTATATCTTCGAATATTTACTCTCGAATATAACTTGTTGGATGATTTTTTTTAATGTCTCCCATGCGAATTATTTGTTTTTTAGCTGCTCATAGAGCATTTTAATGTACTCTTTCAACGAAGCATCGGTGGAGTTGAGAACGATTCCAGCGTGGTGATCCGAGCATCCGAGCCGACTCTCATTGGCTGGGATGGCTCTCCCTTTTTTAGTAAAGCTGAGCGAAAAGCTGAAGGCACAGGTCAGCTGGCCCGGTTCGCATGTTTCAACTTTTTCATCCGTGTTCTGGTTAAAGCATTCAAAAGGAGGAGTTGTTGTTGCTTCAAGGGTTCTCTCCTGCAAAGAGACCGGAAATTTTCGAATCATTCACTGATAATTGCTCCTTCACTCTTTCAGTTCGCTTTTTTACGTACTGTGGTAGGCGAAGTGGGTTGGGGCGCAATGTTAGCTTCGTCCTTGGAAAGGCTTTTGTCAGCACCTAAGATTCGGGGAACTGTTATAAATTTAATTCACTTTAATTTTTGTATTCATTATTCATTTATGTTTATTCTTAATTACATCTCACTTCGCATAATCGAGGAGTAAGTCTTGATTTAGTAACTTCTTTTCTGTTGGCCAATTTTGTTGGAGCAAAACACCGCGTGTTGAGAGCATTCAAATGACCAAGTTGGAAGAACTCCTCCAAGAGTCATTGTAAGGTTAACGTTCATCTCACCTCGCGGATTCAACCCAGAAAAAATCATGGGTCGGAAAGCCTTGAGAATCGGGACAAAGCCTGTTGCCTTGAGAGAGCGTTCAGTAGAAGTAGGCAGGGTGTCTGAAAGATGAATTTATTTCTTTTTTCATCTTTTCCGCGGTCTCGTAACATAATAGTTATTCTACAAATTTATTAGTAATTAGCTGTATTATTTTAGGATTTGTAAAAAGCGATGTTTTACACGTCACCATTGTTGTCAGACTCTGTCAGAGGATTCGAAGAAGTCATCTTGGGAGAATCCTTGAAGATGGAGTAGAGATTCGAAGCAGAGATTGTGTGAGGGGAACTGGTACCTGAAAGATTCTTCTGATCCTATAGATTGGTACGTAACTTCTGTACCATTTTATAATTTCATTGTTGGAGCCAAACATCTCAACAGTTTATTATTAACCTATATCATCTTTAAGTTAATCTCACCTCGCAGATTCGACCCTGGAAGTGGAATCGGGGATTGGTATGTATTGACAATGTGAGTCGTGGCCACGCCTGCTGTTTTGAGAGAGAGTTCAGAAGTAGTAGGCAAGGTATCTGAAAGATGAATTTATTTCTTTTTCATCTTTCCCGCGGTCTCGTAGCATAATAGTGTTTATATAAATTAATTAGTAATTAGCTGTAACTGTTTTTAAGATTTCTAACCAGAAAATCTAATTACCAACCAGCGAAATGCAAGCCCTCACCATTGTTGTCAGGATCTGTTAATGGATTCGTGGAAGTCATCTTGCCGGAATCCGGGAAGATGGAGGAGGGATTCGAAGCAGAGATTGAGTGCGGGGAACTGGTACCTGAAAGATTCTTCTGATTCTATAGATTGGTACCTAACTTCCATACCATTTTAAAATTTCGTTGTTGGAACAAAACATCTTAACCGCTCATTCTGAATCTATGCCATCTTTAAGTTAATCTCACTTCTCAGATTCGACTCTGGAAGT
This sequence comes from Allodiplogaster sudhausi, assembly GCA_945643635.1. Lineage (NCBI taxonomy): Eukaryota > Metazoa > Nematoda > Chromadorea > Rhabditida > Diplogasteridae > Allodiplogaster > Allodiplogaster sudhausi. The sequence goes on along the minus strand of CALZFC010000018.1, from coordinate 5,326,734 downwards.
GGAATCGGGGATTGGTATGCCTTGACAATGTGAGTCGTGGCCACGCCTGCTGTTTTGAGAGAGAGTTCAGAAGTAGTAGGCAGGGTATCTGAAAGATGAATTTATTTCTTTTTCATCTTTCCCGCGGTCTCGTAGCATAATAGTGTTTATATAAATTAATTAGTAATTAGCTGCAACTGTTTTTAAGATTTATAACCAGAAAATCTAATTACCAACCAGCGAAATGCAAGCCCTCACCATTGTTGTCAGGATCTGTTAATGGATTCGTGGAAGTCATCTTGCCGGAATCCGGGAAGATGGAGGAGGGATTCGAAGCAGAGATTGAGTGCGGGGAACTGGTACCTGAAAGATTCTTCTGATTCTATAGATTGGTACCTAACTTCCATACCATTTTAAAATTTCGTTGTTGGAACAAAACATCTTAACCGCTCATTCTGAATCTATGCCATCTTTAAGTTAATCTCACTTCTCAGATTCGACTCTGGAAGTGGAATCGGGGATTGGTATGCCTTGACAATGTGAGTCGTGGCCACGCCTGCTGTTTTGAGAGAGAGTTCAGAAGTAGTAGGCAGGGTATCTGAAAGATGAATTTATTTCTTTTTCATCTTTCCCGCGGTCTCGTAGCATAATAGTGTTTATATAAATTAATTAGTAATTAGCTGTAACTGTTTTTAAGATTTCTAACCAGAAAATCTAATTACCAACCAGCGAAATGCAAGCCCTCACCATTGTTGTCAGGATCTGTTAATGGATTCGTGGAAGTCATCTTGCCGGAATCCGGGAACATGGAGGAGGGATTCGAAGCAGAGATTGAGTGCGGGGAACTGGTACCTGAAAGATTCTTCTGATTCTATAGATTGGTACCTAACTTCCATACCATTTTAAAATTTCGTTGTTTTAACAAAACATCTTAACCGCTCATTCTGAATCTATGCCATCTTTAAGTTAATCTCACTTCTCAGATTCGACTCTGGAAGTGGAATCGGGGATTGGTATGCCTTGACAATGTGAGTCGTGGCCACGCCTGCTGTTTTGAGAGAGAGTTCAGAAGTAGTAGGCAGGGTATCTGAAAGATGAATTTATTTCTTTTTCATCTTTCCCGCGGTCTCGTAGCATAATAGTGTTTATATAAATTAATTAGTAATTAGCTGTAACTGTTTTTAAGATTTCTAACCAGAAAATCTAATTACCAACCAGCGAAATGCAAGCCCTCACCATTGTTGTCAGGATCTGTTAATGGATTCGTGGAAGTCATCTTGCCGGAATCCGGGAAGATGGAGGAGGGATTCGAAGCAGAGATTGAGTGCGGGGAACTGGTACCTGAAAGATTCTTCTGATTCTATAGATTGGTACCTAACTTCCATACCATTTTAAAATTTTGTTGTTGGAACAAAACATCTTAACCGCTCATTCTGAATCTATGCCATCTTTAAGTTAATCTCACTTCTCAGATTCGACTCTGGAAGTGGAATCGGGGATTGGTATGCCTTGACAATGTGAGTCGTGGCCACGCCTGCTGTTTTGAGAGAGAGTTCAGAAGTAGTAGGCAGGGTATCTGAAAGATGAATTTATTTCTTTTTCATCTTTCCCGCGGTCTCGTAGCATAATAGTGTTTATATAAATTAATTAGTAATTAGCTGTAACTGTTTTTAAGATTTCTAACCAGAAAATCTAATTACCAACCAGCGAAATGCAAGCCCTCACCATTGTTGTCAGGATCTGTTAATGGATTCGTGGAAGTCATCTTGACGGAATCCGGGAAGATGGAGGAGGGATTCGAAGCAGAGATTGAGTGCGGGGAACTGGTACCTGAAAGATTCTTCTGATTCTATAGATTGGTACCTAACTTCCATACCATTTTAAAATTTCGTTGTTTTAACAAAACATCTTAACCGCTCATTCTGAATCTATGCCATCTTTAAGTTAATCTCACTTCTCAGATTCGACTCTGGAAGTGGAATCGGGGATGGGTAAGCCTTGACACTGGGAGTCGTGGCCACGCCTGTTGTCTTTAGAGAGAGTTCAGTAGAAGTAGGCACGGCATCTGAAAGATGAATTTATTTCTCTTTCACCTTTCCCCGTCTTTTTATGAATAATAGTTTTTTACATAAATTAATTAGTAATTAGCTGTAATCATTTTTTTTGGGAATTGTAACCAGCGATATGTGAGCCCTCACCATTGTTGTTAGTGCTCTCGGCCGCGTAAGGGATCTTGCCAGAATCCTTGGAGAGAGCGGAGGGATTCGTTGCTGAGATCAAGTGAGCGAAATTGGTTCCTGAAATACTTTTCTGATCTTAAGATTTCGTAGCTTCGATTTTTGAACCATTTCCATTGGAAGTCTTCGAAAGACGATTCGAGAGAGCAATCTTGCTAGAATCCATGGAGAGAGCGGGAGGATTGGAAGAAGAGATCTCTAGAGTAGCATTGTCCCCTGAAAGGTTATTATTGTTCTTGAGAATGAGTGATTTACTACACATTGTAAAAACTTCTAGTCTTTCTGCCAATTTTATTTTGCTGGAATAAAACTCCGCAAGCGTATTCAGAGCATTCAAATGACCACGTTGGAAGAACTTCCTAACAATCTCGTTAGGTTAAAGTCCATTTCACCTCGCGGATTCAACCCAGAAAGTGGAATCGATGGAATGTAAGCCTTAAGGTTCGCGGAATCACCAATTGTCTTTCGAGAGAGATCAGTGGAAGTAAGGAGGGTATCTGAGAGAGTAATTTATTTCTTTTTCAGTAATTTGGCAGTCTTTTTTTTAAATAAGCAACCAGCAATTTTTAAACGTTTTCCATTGGAAGTCTTCGAAAGCTGATTCGAGAGAGGAATCTTGTTAGAATCCTTGGAGAGAGCGAAGGGATTCGGAGTAGACATCGAGTGAGGGGAATTCGCTCCTGAAGGATTATTCTGATTCATGAGATTTCATAGCTTCTGTACTATTTGACAATTTTGCTGCCTTATCAAAACATCGTAAACATGTAACTTATTTACACTCATTTACTCCTTTTTTTGTTTTTTTTATGTTAATAATTAATATCCTTCCTGTGAATGAATATATTGTATATATTTTACCATATTTATTTAATCTTCCAAAGTATTTATTTTGCAAGCAAACTAATTTCCGAGAATTCCATGAAAAATTCGAGTAGCGCATTCAAATGACCCAGTAAGTAGGTTCATGTTATATCGATTTGATATACCGTATTCAGCATTCCGAATCTTGGAATCGTCGCGGGCCAACGCCGGCATCTGGACAGGGCGGCATCCGACGAAGCTCAAGAGACCCTGAAAGGAAATCTGCCTTGAAAATTATATTATTATATCTTTTTGGTTTTCTTTTTTGGCAGCGATTGATTGACTTTAAAAAATTTAAAAATGAAAGACGAAACGGTTTATTTGATTTCTTATTCATTTTTTTTGTTTAATTTAAAAAAAAAATTTTTTAATAAAAAAATAATTACAGCTAATTACTAATTAATTTATTTTCTTAACCGAATGTTGATTTTTTTTAATTAACCGAACCCAGAGCAAAAATGTGAAATATGCTTCGGATTCGTGCAAAAAAACTATATCGGCTAAAATAAAAGAAACGGAATGCCCCCAATTTTATAAAGTTGTTTTTGGCGGATAACTGATTTGGAAGTGATTAAAGTTAGTTTTAATTAATAAAGTTATGAGATTCTTCAAAAATTTGAACATTTCTTTCCTCGAATTAAGACAGTTTTCCTTGGGCTTATGATTTCGTTTCGTGAAATATTGAAGCCGTCGTAATTTCCATCAAAAAGGGGAGGATATAGAATAGGGACCGAGAGGGAAAGGAGGAGAAGCCAGGGAGTCGACCTCATCGCAGCCAGGAAGATGAGTGGAATGCAGAGAAAGAACTGGGAAAGCTAAAATCGAAAATGTTCTTAAAAGTAATATTTTAACCAAGTGGTCTGAACTTTCTTCGTGATATTTTGTTCGATATTGCTACTAAAGTGCTTCATACTTATTAGTGCTACATGCATATAAGGAAAATCAGCCTTTTATTTTTTGCTTTCACGTATTTTCGGAAATCTCGAGTTTATTGCGTAATCGGTACCGCTATCTATGTATGTAGCGCTAGCATAACTTTAAATCTTTGGAGGAGATTAGACGTCGTTCTCTGCTGTCATCTCTACTCTGTTCTTCTTGTCGAAGCCGTCGAATGGCTCGGATTAAAGGGTGCGGTCCGCGGCCGAATCGACGGCGGCGTTGGAGAGGGTAGAGGACGAATGAAAGAGCAGGCGTTAGGAGTCAGCAACTTTCAATTCGTGTTAGGAGTCAGCAACTTTCAATCTTCTTTAAGGGACAGCGAAAAAAATAAATAAAAGAGAGAGAGGGAGAAAGAGCGAGAGAGAGAGAGTAAGAGAGAGCACTGTTGAGATGAGTTGACTGCGCCTCTAAACCGGCTAGCCGACCAGGAAAGACTTAAAGTTTCAAAATTTCTAAGTTTATTCCACAATCAGGGACTGGGCCCGGTGGGTGAAGGAAAGATGAAAGGCATCGGGTTTCATGACTGCGGTTCGCATCCAAGTGGTGGACAGGTTGCGGTCGAATTCGTCACGCCATCGTTCTCGGGGGCGTCCAGCATGTCTTTTCCATTTCCACGGTCTCCACTCCACGGCTCGTCTTGTCCAGCGTCCTCCATCCATTTTTGCAATCAGACTGGCCCATTTCCACTTCCTCTCCATGGCTCGTACTCGGATATCGGGAATAGGAATTTTGTCGAAGAGCCAGTCATTCGTCCGATGTTCGAGGAGAGTGACTCCGGCCATTTTTCTCATCATTTTCCTCTGGCACACAATGAGGCGGCGGCGATCTTGTAGACGAAGTGCCCACGTTTCCGCACCATATGCGCAGGCTCGATGCTAGTTTGGTAAACGCGGCATTTGAGGGCAACGTCAACTCTCCTGTTTGTGAGGAAGTCGTAGAAGCGATTGAAAGCTGCCCAACCTGCCCGCACTCTCCTGTTTAACTCGAGGGCCGGATTGGATTTAAATGTTACCAATTGTCCAAGGTAGACAAAGGTGTCCACGTAGTCGATGGTTTGACCTGAAACAAAGAGAGGTTTGCGGCTTCGATTGGTCATAGCCTGGGTCTTCGAGGTGTTAATGGAAAGGCCGACGGCTTCACTTGCGGCTAACAGCTCACTGAGCATCGCCGCTGCTTCCTTCGCGGAATGGGAAAACAGGACAATGTCGTCAGCATAACGGAGGTGGTGCATTTGAATGCCATCTATGTTTATGCCGCGATCAGACCAGTCTAGGTTTCGGAACACTTCTTCCACGACAGCAGAGAAAAGGGAGGGACTGATGTTATCACCTTGTCGAACTCCTCGCTGCACGTTGATTGGCACAGTTTGGCCTCGAAGGCGTACCCGAACTTCAGCTGAATCATAGATATTCTGAAGGATGGATATGATCATCGGGTGTACGCCTTGGCGATGGAGGGCGGGCCAAAGGGCATCGAATCGAACGCTGTCGAAGGCCTTCCGGAAGTCAACGAATATGAAATAGAGTGAAAAAAAAAAATTCATAAATTCATACTCGGTTGCCTTCTGCAGCATTTCGACGACTACATGGATATGGTCAGTAGTGCAGTACTTCTTGCGGAATCCGGCTTGCTCGACTGGTTGATTGAATTGCAGTGTCTCTTCCATCCGCGCACCAAGAATTGAAGAGAATACTTTGTACACGCAGGAGAGTAGGGCAATTCGACGGTAGTTGGCAATGTCGAGCGGGTCACCTTTCTTGAAAATCAACGATAGCACCGAGTCGGCAAAGGAGTCAGGCACACGTCCCTCATCCAGACAGCGATTGAAGAGGACGGCAAGATGAGGAGACAGGATGTTAACTCCAGCGTGAAGCATCTCAACCGTGATTCTGAGGGAACCAGGGGAGCGCCCTTGCCGCATCCGATTTACTGCCTTTTGGACTTCGCAAGGTAAAATCGGTGGAAGAGCCTCGGTCGTGATGTAGATCTGCTGCCGAGGTGGAATTGGAACAGCAAACAGACCATTATAGAACCGCTGCACGATGTCGGCAACTTCACTGCGGTTGCTGACGACGCGTCCATTAGGAGACTTCAATTGGCAGAGTTGAGTACGTGACACCTCAGATTGCTGCAGGGCTTTTCTTAATCCTCGGCCTTTTCGGACAGCTCTTTCAACAGCGTAGAGATTACGTCGACGAATGTCATCCTTCAAAGACACTCGGAGCGCTTTGCAGCAGACCGAGAGTTCGACTCGGGATGCACGCGTGACACGGGCTGTAAGTAGTTGATGTCTCCGCTGGAAGAGCTGTTGTGTCCGATTTGACAGTGATGGCTTCTGTTCTGGTTCGTTCGCAATCTTAGCGGCGAGGGATATAATGTTGGTGACGTTGGGATACTGTATCATATCCACTCCTGCTGAGAGATGTGTGAGCGCAACGTCGAACAAAGGCCTGTTGATTCGACCGCGTGGCTGAGACGCCCTGTGTCTACGAGTTGGACGAAGTGGAATGCGGACACGGGCCATCAGCATGCGGTGATCACTGTCAAAGCGCAAAGAGCCAACGACCGAGACGTCAAGGAAAATGGACTGGTCCCGACAGAGCACATAGTCGATAGCGTTGCGCGTAATCATGTCGGGAGAACGCCATGTCCACTTCCTAGAGTTGCGTTTGTCGAACCGGGTATTCATGATATGAAGCCGATTCTCCTCGCAGAATTCGTTGAGCATCTGGCCGCGGTCATTGCGTCGGACAAGGCCATGCCGGCCAACATACATCTCTGCACCCACACGGCTTCCAATCTTGGCGTTGAAGTCCCCCAGGAGAACTACCCGTCGAACTCCGCCACCCGGAAGCTGAACACGACCAGCAGAGTTAACGAGCAGCGTCTGGAGTTTGTCGAGAAAACCCGTGTACGTGTTATCGCAGTATGCCGATGTGGGGGCGTAGCAGACAATGAGGCGTAGTTGGCATCGGTCCAACGTCACATCAAGAAAAGATAGTCGGTCACAGATATGATGAAAATCGCAGTGACCGGCCCATTTCTTATGAACGTAGAAGCCAGTTCCCTTTGAAGAAGCCTCACCATATGCGAAGAGATGGTGTCCTGATGCCTTTAATGTGACAGCGGTGAGGCCTGTACGCCGAACTTCTGAAAGACCGATGATATCAAATGGTACAGAACTGACGGCGTCCTCAAATTCGACGAGTCTGTCGGCCTTTCGAAGCGTTCGGCAGTTCAGAAAGCCGATGCGAAGATCGATCTGGAAAGACTTAACAGATATACAATTAAAGTAACTCGAAATGAAATAAGATAAACATTTATGAAGTTCATAAGAATGATAGACAATGAGAGTGTCAGAGGGATGATTGACAGACGAGGAGAGTGACGGCTACGGTGTTGAAAGAGAAGTAAAAAGAGTCCTCTGTATAACTTACTTCATTTTATTTCTCTCTTATCGCCACCCACTTCCATTTTTTTAAATATCGGGCCCAAACGGGCTCATGGGCCCGCCCAACTTTTTTGGGCCCGGCCCGTGCCGGCTCGGGGCCCTGGGAAGGTAGGCCGGCCGTCCCTTCGGGCCCGCCTGGGCCGGACAAAAGCTTGTGCTGGCCGGGTATCAGTTCAGCTCTTTCGCAATACTCTGAATGCGCCTATAAATGCTTGAAAGATGCCTTTCCTTATGATTATGCGCGTGCATAGGCCAAAGAAACGCTGCGGGAGCACTAAACCGCGCGTATTGCAAAAGTTTAAGGAATGGGAAACATCTAACACCTTGTCGATTTTGGAATACGATTGCTCATTGGAAAGGAAATTTTTTTCTTCTGAACTACTAAGATAGAAAACTTTTGATTAAATCCCATATAAAATACTTACATTTCTCCAAAGTCTGAAGGCCGAAGAAGTGAATATTAAAAAAAAAAATCTAATTGAGCCGCCTTCTAAAACAGTTGTTTGTATCTTGCATGCAAAGTTGTTTCTTACATAAGTACGTGAAGAAATCAATAACAAAGGTAATATTCTCTTTCATCGGGACCCATCGAGAAATCAAATGAGGAACGTCTAGTTGATTGTGTCCTGGGCGCAAGAAGTTCTGGCCAGATCGTCGTTAGAGAAACGTCGCTGAATCGTAGGCGAGATTTAGTGCGCGCGAGGCTACGGTAAGTCTCGCTGATATATCGAGTGCCCCATAACGCGTGACGATGTGGACCTGCCGACTAGACGGTAACGCAGGCCGGCGTGGCAGACGATGCTTCTCAAGTAGAAAAATTGATAATTTGGAGATAAAACATACGTAATTTTAAAGTCAATACCTATAAATGAAATAATTAAAATCGGTCAATAAGAGGAGAAATACAATTTTACAAGCAGCAACTTACACGAAAAAATAAGCAAATCTTAATTTCATTGCTCACTTTAGATTATAAAAAATTTACAGCAGAAAACTATGAAGCGTAGTCTTATGGTTAGGCATATGTATGTACATACATATGTAGGTAATGAACTCATAGTGAAACACGTTTCAATCTCTATTTTCAAAGTTACAATATTTTATCCGCTTATACTTTAAGAAAATTATTATATATTATTGCTAGCCTTAATATTTCTCTCCGTAGCGCCCGAATGAACATCGCAGTTGCCAGTGGATTAAGAAAGGTCGACAAAGACGAGAGGACATTTGTGATCGTTGAGAGCCAGGCGGGCACTTGGATTTCTGCAAATTGCGCGCATATTTGTGGTTTATTTAAAGGAAAAATGTTTAAAAAATATATATATAAAGAATAAGACTTGTAAAAAAAACTCGTTTGAAACTAATTTTATTTATAAAATTAAAAATAAAGTCAAACGACGTATTGACCATACTGGAAGAGAAGCATGAATACGATGGAGGAGCCAAAGGTGACCGTGACGGTGAGCGACTGGACGAGCAGGCCGACCGAGAGGTACACTTTGTCCCGCTCCGCACGCTGCATCAGCCGACCGCCCGCAATCTTCACTCCTGTTCGAGATTTTAAAATCATTATCTACTTTTTAAAGCGACCGAGTAAATTGCAAGTGGAAATGAGAGATTGCGTACTCCTAGGGCAGACTGGAGAATTTGAACCTGCATTATTTTTTTTTCGATTAAGTCTCGGGGAGGGGGGGGGGGTTGCCCTTTTCTCTCTCACTTGACTGACGCACCCGATTTGGCGAGACTCCTGCGATGCTGCACGAGAAACCACAGAGTGCGAATGTTGAAGAAGTCGGTCGCTATCACGATAAGGCTAAGGTAGCCAAAGTAGATCTGTAACATTTATTCTATATAAATATTAAAATTCGTTACTTATTTCGTTATATTTAATCCGCATGCATACTACATACGATTGTAAATTGATTAGTCTTTATATGGCAAAGATATGTACTTGTGGGAAGTTGTGCTGAGTCGAATGGGCTGTTCATTGGGCCTGTACGACTAGTGGGGGGCCAGGATACATATCCCACCTATGCCTGCCCACTCTCCTGGCAACATTCCAGAGGATTCCGAAAGGGGCCAGCGTCTGCACAAGGTCTGGGAACATTCCAAGAGATTCCGCATGGGATCCAGTTCTGCTCGGAATATGGATTCTTCCAGAGCACTCCGTACAAGAACAAACATTTAGGAGATTCTGATTGGGGATAACGTCTGCTCTCAGGCCTGGGAACATTCCAGGATTTTACAAAAGTGACCTAGTTCTGCCCTAGGCATTTTAATGTCGCGGAACATCACGGAACATGTCGACTTCGGCCCCACCGCCTCCCCTTGTCGGCATCTTTCAGCATCTACTGGGAATTTCCATGGGTCGGGGCAGACTCGGTCAAGTTCAGAAGATTAAGGAACGTTCCCAGGCCCCGTGGTAGACGTTGGTTCATTCATAATCTTTTGGAATGTCAAAGGAAAATTACGGGATGTTCTTTAATATTTCTCGGTCCCTTCCAAAACCTGGGGGATAATCGGTCCCTTTCGGAATATACTGGGATGTTCACATGACAGGAAACTGACATGTTGCCTCTTTCCAAAAACTATGGAATGTCCTAGAAAATGGGAACTGATTAGGCCTCTATCGAAAGCTTCTGGAATGCTCCCAAGCCCGAAAGCAGAACTCGGTCCCTTCCGGAATGTTCTGGGAAAGCTAATGACTCTCGCAGCTTCTCAGGCTCACACAACTAAACAAGGCAACATAAGAAGCAGCCGAGTGGGACCCAGTATATCATTGACCGGTTGGGCGGCTTGGATAGGGCATTAGGCCAAGAAAATAATGCTTATATTGCTGATATCATAATATATATATACTTACCAATGGCTTAAATTCCCAGGTGATGTCGATATAGATAAGGCATTCGTCATTTGGCGTCGTGGTTCCTAGCGTAAGCGCGAGGCCAAAGTAGACGAACTGAAACGGAGTCTCTATGAGCCCTGCATGGCAAATGATAAGCACATTTTCAGTAAAGAAAGCAAGGTGTTTATTTATATATATAATAATTTGCACATATTTATAAAATTTATTATTATACTGAAAACAAATAAATATAAACGTTATTACCAAGGGGGCCGCCACGAGGGCTGCAAATGTGAACAAATGATGCAAGTCGATGAACTTGTGGCCCCATGACACGATGAGGTATCTTGCCAGGGCGATTGCCTGTAGAATTTGTTTTCTTTATGTTAAATCTGTCAATTTGTAGAAGTTGTGCAGTATGTAAAATTTTCATTTAAAATAAATTCATATTTCTAAGCAAAATTTATTTGCAAGAGATACAATACCTTTTGTGGTTGTATAGCAGCAAGTAAACAAATAAACAACTATATAAATAAATAATTAAATAAACAAACAAAAAATATACAAATAAATAATATATGTAAAAATAAATAAATAATATATTAATATATAAATAAAATAAAAATAAATAAACAAAGCTGACACAGCATACGGCGAAGCCGCTGTTCATGGCGGCCGCCGCGAACTGCTTGATCACCGAGCACGTGATGGTGGCCATTGAGCAGAGAGGAGAGCAGACGGCCAGCTCGACGAGTATCACGACGTTGAAGCCAAGGAGAGGCAGCGAGAGCACAAAACCGGCGACCGTCAGCGAGACGACCGTAAGCTTGACACGGAAAGAGAAAAGGTTTAGCTCCTTTCGGAATACTCTGGAATGTTGTGCCCAGGACCGGGCGCTTACATTGGCACCGTTGGGAATTTTCTGGAATGTTCTCCGGCCCGATTGCTTCTGAAATCTTATACCTTCCTAATCTTATGGAAAACTCGATGTCCCAGGGCCCGGGTTGATGTCGCCCTTTTCCTAATCACCTGGAGTGCTGCCGCCAGATGCGGAAGCAGAAGTCGGCTCGTTCAGAATCTATTGGAATGTTCTAGGAGATGGCAACAAGATACAGACATTCCATAATCTTCTGCAAAATTCCAGGGCCCTGATCGTGAGCAGAAGTCGGCTGCTTTCGGAATCCTCTGTAATGTTTCTAGACCCGGGGGCTAAAGTTGGCAGCTTCGGAATCCTTTGGAATGTTCGCGGCTTCGCGGGCAGACGTTGGCCCGTTTCGGAATATTCTGGAATGCTCCCAGACCCCGGCGCAGGCCTCTTCGGGATTCTTTTGAAAATTAAATGTCTCCGTTTCAAAAGTTCGCAACATTCCTATTGCTTCGAAAGTATTAACGCTTGCAGTGGTGTTTACAATTCGGATACCTCAACCTTTGGTAATTACAAGAGCAGTTCACTGAATAATTAACATTTGGTTTTACGAACGTACTCTGTAAAAGAGTTATACAAGATACTCTGTAAAAATAGTTAGACTTGATACTCTTAAAAAAATAGTTAGACTAGATACTGTGTAAAAATAGTTAGACTAGATACCCTGTACTGTTTTATGAGTGCTGGCCTTCGGCAACCGATCGACATGAGCATGGCGATTGCGATGAGACCAGGCGACAGCGACAGGATGTTTCGGATGACAGCGCCCGTATACGCCGGGTTGAAGTAGTCGTCGTCGACGGTGGAAGACGTAGACATGACGACCTCTCTTTTTGGGCCTTCCTCCTGGTTTTCTTATGAATAGAGAACGACCGAGAAAGAGAATATTGACACGACCAAAATTGTATATGACCGAGAATATCACAATTTCATATTATGTATGTATGTTGTACGTATGTGTGCAGACATGTGCATACACATACGTGTACATACTATGCTTCTGCACAGACAGTTAGCGTGTAGATTGACGAAATTGGCTTATCGGAGAGAGAGATGTAGAGCGAGAGACCGAGAGAGATAGAGAGAGAGAGAAAAAGAACGAGAGAGAGAGAGCGCGAGAGAGAGGAAGTTACCGCATTCCAAAAAAAAAATTAACGAAGGATCTATCATGTAACATCTGCTATGCTAGCGGAATTTAATTAGTAAAATCGGAATATTGAGAGAGAAAAAAACTCTTAGCATTTTCCTTATGTTTTCCATCTTTGTTCTTCAAAGGAAACTGCTCAAAAGTGTCGTTTGGACATGACTTCAGTGATTTGGACTGACTACCACATGAACAGAAGTTAGCAGACTTTCGCATGTCTGTTCCTCTCTTCTCTTTTGTCTGTTCGAGAACGCCGATGAATGGTAAATGACTAGAGCCGATCGAGCGTGCGAAAGCGGCGTGTTATTTGTAACAAAAACACACATTTCTCCACGCAAGAGGGTAACACTTTTTTTTCTCAGTGAGATATTCTCTAGCTTCCCGGTGTGAATGTTTCGTGCTACTCGGGGGTGTGTGAGAGAGTGAGAGATAGAGGAGGGGGTGAGAGAATAGAAAGAGTGTGAAAGAGAAAAAGAGAAGACTGAAGATAACAATACTATGTTTATCCCGTCAAGATTCCATCGTCGTTTTCAAGACTAAATTTTAAGCACACCACTGACTCTTTGAACCGACATATTTTATTCGAAGGCTGTTCCCATGAAATTTCTTTTTTCTTTTTTTTTTAACTGAGAGTTTTGGCTTCTTACTTAGCATGTTTACATGATTCTGCCGATCTCGATCTTTTCACTTCTAACAAATCTCTGCGGGAATTCGAACCCTAGAGTTGCAAACTATCACACAAGCACGTCAACCACTACACACAGAAAAAATATTCGTAAAATTTGTATCCGCCGAAAAGGGCTAAGTAAATATTCGTAGAATCTAGCTTTTCGAGCGCGGACGTTTGCGCGCCCAAAGGAAGTATTCGTTGTACGTAGCACAACAAACAGGTCAAAATTACATTTAAAATTCATTACTGGTAAATGCCTGAAGTAATTCTATAGAATGAAACTCCGATTAATAGATCTTTTTACGCTCTATGCAATAAAAAATGTCCCCAAAAAATGCCTTTTGACTGTAAAGCCGAAAAAGAGGCTTAAATATTTTGACAACGTAAAACAAGATTAAAAAATCGTTGAACCAAAAAGAAATGTATGTGAAAGTTGTTCGCCTTCGCGAAAGCTATCGATTGATATACGTATGACGTGTGTAGCTTGTATTCCGAGCATTAAGCCATACAGCTCTACGCATCCCCCACCCCTGAGAGAGTTGAAGAGAGAGAGAGAGAGAGAGAGAGAGAGAGAAATAGTCACTTTCATCAAATGATGCGAAAATTAGCACAAATGGGTGTAAAAGTAATTATAACGGACGAACGAGGAACAGACTTGGCACGAAAATGACAGAGAAGATGTAGCAGACTGTCTGCTAGGTAGATATCATGAAAAATTTCAAAAAAATTCAGATAAGCAGCTTTAAACTGTGCAGAAAATGTCAAAAATGTATTGCGCCTGGGGGACCCGGCTGCCCGCGGCGACATTCTACGAATACTTCCTTTGGAGACACTAATTCTCCCTGCGGTATTCACGAATAGTTTAGTGTGGTTGAAATCACAATAATATACTAGAATCTCCTTTCGTGATATATCACGAATATTTTTTCTGTGTGTAGACCACGCTACCTCTTGGGGATGCTCCAGCTGGGGATGCAGACGATCTGACCAAGTGGCCCCTTCAGAAGTTGGAAACAGGAGGTGCATACAAGAGATTAGTAGGTGATAACAAGCTGGACATATATATCCGGAACCCATGTGTATAAAGATAGAGTGGGCAAGTTGTCAATTTTTCTGTTGTAAACATGTTTCAAAGTTTTAAAAGATCAAATGCACGGCTGGACAATTTCAGCTTTCTATACAGGCCAATTAATTTTGAAATGAAATTTTTAGTACTTTTATTCCTCGCCGTCTTCCATCAATAGTCCAAAAAGGACTTTTTTCTATGTACAGTGTGCCATGAAACAAAATGAAAATGTCACGTTAGTTTTATGCAAATTTATTATGCACGTTTCTAAAACCAATCATAAAAAATAGTAGTGGAGATCGTAAATGTCGCAGGATTGAACCAGAAAAAGAATTAATATGTTACATTAAAACAAATATGTTTTACCAGTGTGAGCTTTTCACAGGAATAAAGGCAAAGCAAACTTTAAAAAAAAACTCTATTCGCCCAAACTACGAGGGGCAAGATATAGAACATAGACAAGGATAGAAAAAGGTAAGAAAAAGTACAAGGCAGGTGGAATTTAACGCCTAAAGGAGCAGGAAACTAAATTTGTAATCAACCTATTTGAATTCTCCTGACATATTGACATGTTGTAGTAGCGTCTCTCTAAATCACATGCTCTCTCTCGCAATTGGGTCAGGCAAAATGGCGCGAATTCAAAGTGCGAATTGAGGAAACTGATGGTGAGAGCTTGTAATTCAGAGAAACGCCGCTTGAAAAAAATTACAATTTAATTTCTAGAGAAATCTTATCGTCTAGATACTGAACAAATATGTATCACCGTGATAGATTAAATGCAGAAACGGCACTGGTATACAACACGTGTGCATTCTGAGAGATAAAAGGTGAGAGAGAGAGTGTGAGGGATAGTGAGAGAAAGAGAGAGAGAGAGGGAATGAGAGAGAGGAGAGATTGTGAGAGAATGAGAGAGAGAGAGAGTGAGAGAGAGATGCTAAGTTTGAGATATACTCGTTCGAAAATATTATGCAATATATAAGGTGCTGGCACATTTCGGACATAGAAATGGAACAATCACATGGGACATTAGGAAAAAACAGAGAGATAACATCCTCAAGGTTTTGCCTGCGCCTACAGAGAGCGAAAAAAACCTTGAGAATGTTATGCATTACTGTCCCCTCCCCATAAACACGGTTTCGCAGCGAAACAAGAACAATGACTAATATACTTGGCCATTGTGTTATGGAATGACATTTCGGTCGGTATTTGAACAACGATATAGAAAAAAAAGGTTGCACAATTTTTCTTAACTTTTCCTAGTGCTACTTATTCTTTTATGCAAATATTGAAGTAATTTTGCGTTCTAATTTTGCCAACTTTGTTTTGTTGGCGTCCCATGAAATACAAACCCCCCCCCCACGAGCACGAATAAAAGGTTGACCTAAATACTGGCCTAATTACTTAATTAACTAGTTAATTTTCCGCTTATTGCTCGTCTATGGATATTTGGTGTGTTAGATGATGCGGTCGATTACGGTGTCTCGCGATCGACCGCTTGTGAAGGGAATGATGATGTGGACTGAGTCTGTTTCGACTGCTGCCTCGACGGTGTGTGGTGGACGGGTGGGCGGAGCTTGTGGGCGACGAAGAGGAGGATGACGTCACGACGGCCACTGATTGGCGTCGTGGCTGTCGGCCGGCTACGTGGTCGGATGACGATGAATGGGCGGAGTCGGCGACGCCGACGGAGACAGCTGACGATCGAAGGTGAAGGCTGTCATTGATGCTGCCTGCAGAGGTCAAAGATCAAAGATCAAACATCATAGATCAATGATCAGAGTTCAACGATCAATATTTAGTTGATAAAAGTTAGGAGGAGACAGCAAGAGCACAGGACATGCCGTGAAGAAATGAAAAGGAAGGAACATAAGAAAAAACTTTCGTGCATTGGAAATCGATGGGCTTTCTCGGCATGCAGATTTACTCTTTTTTAATCTCACAATCAGTTGATTTTTCCAATTATGTATGAGCCAAGGCGTCCGCAGGGGATGAATATTTTATATGTTTGTTTCCTCGATTTCTCATAGGTTAACCGAGAGAGAACCAGAGAGAGTGAAAAAGAGAGAGTTAGAGAAAATGAAAAAAACAGAGAGAGAGAGAGAGAGAGAGAGAGAGTTAGAGAAGATGAAAAATAAAGAGAGAGATAGAGAGAGAGTGAGAGAACGAGAGAGATTTCTTGAGTCTGAGAAACCTGGCCACCGCCGGGCGGCGGCGGTAGATGCGGCGACGCGGGCAGCTCGAGCGAGGAGCGGGGCGTCGTGGAGAAGGCGTGCACAGGCATGATGGCGTCGCCCTGGGGGGAGGGCGAAGCACGCATCAGGTCGTCTGAGAGAGAAGGAGAGATAGTGAGAGAGGGAGAGAGAAAGGGAGAAGAGAGAGTGGGAGATGGAGGGAGAAAGAGATAGAGAGTGGAAGAGAGGGAGAGAGAGTGGGAGAGAAGGAGAAGAAAGGAGGCATGGAGAGAGCACAGAGAAATAGGGAGGGAGAGAGGGGAGAGAGAGTGGGAGGGGGAGAAGAAGAGTTGAATGAGAGAAGGAGAAAAGGAGAATTAAAGATGGAGAGAGCGAAACAGAGAGTGGAGGAGATAGGGAGAGAGGGGGGAGAGGGAGGAAGACACACAGAGAGAAAGAGATGGAGAGGGAGAGAGAGAGAGATGGAGAGGGAGAGAAAGGGACACATAGCTACAACAAGACGGAGAAGAGAAATAGAGAAAGATAGCAACGAACAGGGAACCTCAACAAATAATGTATTAAAATGATTGTTTTTTTTTCGGAAAAGAATATGACTTTGAAGCTTTTCTACCATGAGGGACATTGAATGTATTTGTTTCCTTTTAGCTGAAATGGATCTTAACGAAATCACACGAACAGAGCGATTCCAATTGACATGCCTTGAACGAAAAGAAATCGATCGATAAATTATTTTCATTCCTTGCTCTTTCCTTCTTTTTTTTGTCAAAGCCCATCGCAGTTCACTTCACACCACTTATCTGGCTTGAATAGCAAAGAGCACTTATGACAAAAGTTTTGGCGGGAGAAAATTTTTTGAAAATATTTTTTTTTTTGTTAAAATTTTTGTTGTTGTTTTGTAGTAGCAAAAAGTACTCTTGGATCGGTCTTTTTTGAGTTGAGTCTATCTCGGGGAAGTACGGTAAATGTACACAGAGTGGGCATGCGGAATAGAAGAAGGAGAAGGAGAGGAAGGAAAGTAGAAGAAGAAGCAGGAAACATGCCGAGCAGGGGCTCACTTGTTGGCGACTGAAGTGCACGGTAGACTTGCTGCATGATACGAATGCTCACGTCCACCTTCCGATCCAGCGAGGTCAACTTAAATTCAGGGATGAGCTACAGTAACCCTTCGCCTTTTCCACGAATCAGGAAAGAGCTACAGTAACCCTTTGCCTTTTCCACGAATCAGGAAAGAGCTACAGTAACCCTTTGCACTTTCCAAGAATCAGGGAAGAGTTACAGTACCCCTTTTCATTTTCCACGAATCAGGGAAGAGCTACAGTAACCCTTTGCCCTTTCCACGAATCAGGGAAGAGTTACAGTACCCTTCAACTCAAATTTCTCTGCATTTAAAAACTTCGTCGTTTTCTTGCACCTTTTTATGTATCTTTTTAGAATGTAGTCTTAACAGGTGGAATTGTAGAAATGAACTCATACCCGGATGAAGTCTTTAATTAATTTAATTGGACTTAATTGAACTACCCCCTTAATTAATATTACCTGCAACTCGACCCGCGACAATCGTGAGCCGATCGTTGAAGCTTGCGATTTTCGCGAGTTTGACGTATACTGCCCAGGCTTGCCGAGCGTCTGGTCTAATCTGGAAAGTTGTGAAAAGAAATTTTTTTTTTCCTAAGTTTTTTTTTTGCTCGTCATAACGCAAAAAGATTGAATAGCAGAAGCAGTTAGTTCTTCGAAGAAACGCGCAAACCTTCGCTGTAGCTCCTTGATTCGTACCATCATGTTGAGATGTCCTTGGGAGTATTGCTCGATGACGTCACGAACGTCATAAGGCTTGCGTGCTTGCTAAAATTATTACTTTGCATGAATTATTATTTTTAATTCCAAAAAATATATGCGCTTTCGATTTGTTTATTTTTTTCCATACAAAAATTTATAAACTAACAATAATATTACGTAGCAAAATAATAAAATTATCACTATTGTTGTTACTTTAAAAAAAACCGCAACATCGGTCCGATCTAACGATAAATACATTGATATGATTGATTGATTGACTAATTATTAAAATAATTGCTCCAACCTGAAACTTTCTCCTCGCTATAAAGTACTTGATCTTGCGTATGGCGCGAATCGCGTTCTTGTGCGCGGGCGTCAGCTCCCAGATGCTAATAATATATTTTTTATCTTATTTTTACATAAAAATTTTTTTTAGAATAAAATACAACAAAAAAAAATCATGAATAAAGAGAAAAATCAAGGGAAAAGATCAAAGGTGAGAATACAAAGATACAATATTATTATGCTCTTAATATATTCGTATTAGACAGACACGTTATTTTAATGGTTAAAACCATAGACTTTATTCGCTGCTGATTTGTAAGTGATCTAAAATAGTAATACTAACTGCGAGAGGCGCGTGCAGCCGGCGCCCGGCGTGCCCGGACTCGCGCCAGCGCCATCGTCGTCCTCGAGGCCATCAGAACGAGAGCCTCCGTCGGCGCCTCCTTTAAAGAATCCAGAATACTCACGTTTGAATTCGCGTCTATTTGCCTGACACTAGGGCCAGAACGCATGATGATCAGGAAAATTCAAATAGATTACGGTAGAATTTCGTACTCCTCTAAGACCTTCTATTTTATACTTTCATTTAGCTACATTTTTGACCGGAACCAGCAAATCTTATGGTTAACATAAGGAAAAAAGTGTGCAAAAAAATTTGCATATATTAGATTAGAAGAAAAATTAATATAATAAATGCATATACATATAAAGACGATAGGAAAGCAGGAAAAAAACCTTTGCAAAACCATGATATACCCGCGAGGAGTGCGCCATCCTCCATGTCGTGCGGGTCACCACCGCTGGCGCCGGCGCCCCCCTCGCCCGCCACGGCGGCAGCCTCGTTCAGCTTGCGCTGCCGCAGCTCCTGGTCGATCGAAACGCCAGTGGAAGGGCGGCGCTTCCTGCTGTGTTCTTTTTATTTTTATTTTATTTTTTTTTACACTCGTGTCAATCCGGTGCGTTTATGTAAAGTATAAGTAAAAGGCTACTCTTTTTCGTATATATATATATATATATTTTTTTTAATCTTTGTTCCTGTCGAATTGCTCTAAATTACACAAACATCAAGTGCGTGCCGGCGTTTACATCTTGAAAACATCTTGAAAATGTGAGGAAGAAGCGAGACATACAGAGGCATCAATAATTGAACAAAGACGTGGTGTTATATCAAATCATTAACATAGTAAAGAGATTCATTTAAAGCTTTGTAATTTTTTGTTGAAGTAGTAACAAAAATGCCGCGAATTATAGTGTGTTTGGCGGGGAAAGAAGGAAAGAGGTGCGTGCGTTGAGTGCGGGGAGCAAATTACGAATACACGCCGCTTGCCTGCACAGACCTTGTCAGCCTGTTGGTCGGCAGAGAAAGCGAACCGAAGAAGGTGGTGTGCATGCTAAAAAAAACGGAGAGAGGAGAAGCTAGGATGAGAAGTTTCAGGCAACAAAGGAGTCATTTGGAGGAAGCACAAGTCGTGCAAATCTTTTTATTTCTTTTTTATTAGTTCTCTTTTTAATAAGCATTCACCAAGCATGGCTTAAATTATCAAACATTGACTTTAAAAAATCAAATCAAATCTGATAGAATTTCGATGTATAACAGTAAAAAAAATTAGAGATGCAACATCAGTAATATTTATAATTTTTAATGATTAAATAAATACGCTAAGAATTACAAAATAGGCAGACAAATAAATAAATAAGCAAATAAATTCGCTTACTTGTCCTTGGCATTCCTAAAGAGTCCGCCGCCGCTTCCGCCGGGCTTCTTACGCGGAAAGAAGTTGTGCTTGGCCGCCTCGTGCTCTTGGTCGGCGAACGGATCCACGTGCACCTTCCTTTAATATACGGGGAATGGTTTTCAAACGGAATCGGCTTTTTAAAGGAATGGCTTTTAAACGGAATCGTTTTTATGCGGAACCGCTTTATAGGGAATGTGTTTTATAAGGAATTTCTATAGATTTTTCTATACATATATACATATATATTTAAACCAATTTTTGCAGTAGTTCCTTCTCTATCAACTATTTTTAGTGCGATATCTACAGTATGCTCTTGCATATTGATTGTATGGAGTGATATTCCAAAATTCTGAAAGAAAAAACTCACCATGTCGCAATCGAGCTCGGCCGATCGGCCGCGTGGCAGCGCCAGACGCACTAGAAATGACTTTTTTTTTATCTATCAATATAATTTCATCATCTTGTATCGATCCACGATTTCGTCATCATTGATTACTCTTTCAGAAAAAAGGACAACAGTCTCATACCTGTATAAGCGTCGCCGCTGCCGGAATCTGCCGATTAAAGTGCTTTTGCCGCTGCTTCTGCTGCACTTTGAGCGCGAAGCCCGAGCCAAGGATACCCTTAGGAGGGAATGAGGATAGAATTCATATTCATTAGCTTTAGGATCAAAATTGAAAAAAAAAATTAATATTTTTTGCATCCTTAAATCATGAAGATTTATGAGGGAGAGAGAGAGAGCAAAACAAATTAACAATAATAAAAGTTAAAAAAAAGAAAAGATAAAGAAACCGCCGGAAGCGCAAAGAAGGAGATGGCGAAGATGGAGAAGCAAGAAGCGACGATGCGGCCGAGCCACGTCTGCGGTACCACGTCGCCATAGCCGATAGTCGTCATTGTTATCTACAAAGAATATCGATTATCCGATTATAGTATACAAAATCAATCGATATTTTTTAACTACACATAATTACTATTTCACACAACAACGATTCCCAAACAATATATCTTCCATTTTGCCTGCATTATTTAGTTATATGTATGTACATATATGTATTTTATTCATTTCAAGTTGAATCGATTAGCTGACGAGGTGAGCGTGATGTGACCTTCTCACGCTCTTTTCTACTTCACTTCTGTTTCACACGATAACTTTCCTCTCTTTCTCTCACTCTTTCTAGTTCTCTTTTTGTCTCTCTCTGTCTCTCTCTCTCTCTTCTCTCTCTCCTCCCTCTCTTTCTCTCTGTGTCTTTCTTCCTCTTCTTCTCTCCTCTCTCTCTCTGTCTCTTTCTCCCTCTCGCTCTCTCGCTCTCTCTTTCCTCTCTCTCTCTTCTCTCTCGCTCTCCAACTGACCACTCCCCACCAGAGCGCGTCGGCATAGCTCGTAAACTGCGCGCTCGCGCCGCTCGAATTGTGCGGATTGTAGTCCTTCTCGGCGAGATAGACAAAGTACGAGGAGAAGATGAGGCCGAGAAAGCCAATGTACAGCGTCGTAATCAGCTCCTGTCGGTGGATGAACACGACCGAGCCGAGGAGGCGCCTGATTCAGGGAAGAGACTTACAGTACCCACATTGCCTTTCCCTGATTCAAGAGCATACAGTATCCATTAGCCATAATCCAAAATTCA
>CALZFC010000018.1:5290000-5300000 GCA_945643635.1 Allodiplogaster sudhausi | reverse complement strand
AGAGATAAGAGAGATAGAGAGAGTATGGGAAAATATACATCGTGAGAGTACGATGGGAGCCATCGATGCAAAGAAGCCCTAACAAACGCATGTTCGCAATTCCACCCTATAAGGAAGTCGTACAAATTAGTAAATCATGTAGAAGATCGATCAACATACATAACATACATACATATGTCCATGTAAATGGAATTCGTTTAAAGCGAAGCGCTTGTTTCGAGCTTAAATCTTGTAAAAAAAAAAAGAGAAAAAAGATGATACATACATACATATGTATGTACTACATATATTTACATACACATGATAATATATATATAGAAGCCTGCTGGCAAGAAAGAGAATTGGTGGGACAAGAGCCAATAATACCAAGACGGTGTAAAAAAAATCCAAGATCACAAGGAGCCATAAAAGCTAAAGAAAAATTATCTGCATGTTTGTCTCTCTCTTTCTCTTTCTCTCTCTCTCTCACTGTATCTCTCCTTCCCGCTCTCTCCCCCTCTATCTCTCCAGTTTCTCTCTCTCTACTTTCTCTTTATCTCTCTTGCTCTTTCCCTTTCTCTCTTTCCTTTTTGCTTCCTCTCTCTCTCTCTCTCTCTCTCCCCATTTCCTCACTCTTTCTAGGCATCTTCGCCGTTCATCAGCCGAGCTGGTCGGCTCAATCGTCGCGCCACTGCTGGTGGTGCCGCTGGCGGGCCGCCATGTGGTCGGTGACGGCATTTCTGGTGTGCCGGAAGAGGAGGCGGAGTCGGAAAAGACAGACTGGCAGGCTACGGTAGCACACACCGAAATTACCCGACACCGAAATCATCATTCTCGCCGAAGAATGAAAAGAGGCAACAACGTCGCGTACAGCACAATTTCTGTCTCGGAAAGTAGAAAAAAAAACAATGCCTGATTGTGAGGGATAGAGTAGAGGAAAAGAGTATGGGAAAACGAGAGATGGAGAGGGGGGTGGGGGTGAGAAATAAATGGAGTGACATCAAAATACACACATTTGTATGGCGAAGAAGGAATGGAAAAAAGTATGTATGTAAATACCAACAGAGTTGTAAATGCACAACATGGCCATACTTATCTTAAATCGTCCGTATGCATGATTGTTGTGAAGGAAAGGCAAGGCGAGAGAGAGAGAGAGAGAGAGAGAGAGAGAGTGAGAGAGAGAAGAGAGTGAAATAGACAGAGGAGAGGAGAGAGAGAGAGTAAGAGGGAAAACGAGGAAGAGAGAGAGAGAGAACGAGAAAGAGAGAGAGAGAGGAGAGAGAGAGAACCAAAGAAGGAAAGAGAAAACAGGCAAGCACGTGTTCTTTGTCCACGAAAGAATGACCGGGCGGCCTGCTAGGAGAAGGAAGTTACGATGCGCTTTTTCTCTTTCTTCTTATAGTGCTTTCTTTTTCTACAATCGCTCTCTCTCTCTCTCTTTCTTTCTCTCTCGTTCTCTCCCTTTCTCGTTCCCCTTATTTTTTATCTCTCTCTCTCTCTCTTTCTTCCATCAGTCTCTCCCTCTCTCCCTCTTCTCTTTTCTTTTCTACTTTTTCTCTCTCACTCTCTATCTCTCTTCTCCATTTGACACTTTCACACTTTCATCACCGTTATGCTTGCGTTGTCTTGCGATGTATTTTTCGATGGCGTGGTCTTCTATAAACATATGCAGATGCAGCTGTTGTGGTGGACATTAGGTGATAAGAGAAAGGAGAGAGAGAATGAGTGAGGAAAGAGAGATAGAGAGGGGGAGAGGGAGAAGAGAGAGAGGGGAGGGATAGGGAAAGAGAAAGAGAGAGAGAAAAAGCGCAAAAGAGAAAAAAAGACTAAAAATAAGACAGCAGCAGCGAAGCGATGCGGCTCAAAAGTGAACAAAAAGATATCCATGCATGTAGGAATGAATCACATTTCTTGAGCATGCAAAACTCTCACTCTATCTCTATCTCTATCTCCCATTCTACCTCCTTTCTCTCTTTTTCTCCATCTCTCTCTCTCTCTTTCTTTCTTTCCCTCTATTTTGCATGTCTCTCGAACGCTAGGACTCCCCGACCCCTGAGAAGAAGGAACAAGGAGCGCAAATTTTCTACACCCTCGCACGTACGAGACAGTCAAGATGTAGCCCTCTAAGTAATATCTCACATATGTACATACATACACATGTGCATATATATTGACTAGTATACTACACGAGTACGACTAATAATAGAGTTGACGAATCCACTTGCATACAATTCTACTTATGGCGATAAAGAGGTTGCCCGTTTTTGCTTTGTGATAAAAGTTGCAGCAAAAAATCTCATACTTACTTATTAATTAGCTAATTAAAAAAAAACAATCTCGGACACTACCCACCTTTATTATTGCGAAATGAAGCGATATAGCGTTATGGTAGTCATCAAAATTTGGTTTTAAAGGAAGAAAAATATCTAGAAATAGAAGGCGCTTACCATTAGATTAAATCTCCCACCATCGGCTAATCTTTCCTTTTTTTGCAATGTAATATCGAGAAGTCTCAAGCTCGCTAGCTTCGTCGTTAGTACCAATTTCCAATTTAGTCCGGTCCCACTCTCTCTCTCTCTCTCACCGTCTCACATTTAAGAATCTGACACCTCTCAAATCTCTCCCTGAATCTATAACCTCTCCTTCTCTCTCCTCTCTTTCCCTCCTTCATTTCCACACTCTCCATGTTTTCAGGCCAACTCTCGCAATAAATTCAGTAATGTCTGGAGTTCTCTCTCTCTCAATCTCTCTCTCTCTTCCCAGCTGTATTCTGTCGGTCTCTCTCTCTCTCTCTCTTTCTCTTTCTCTCGTTTTCTCTCTCGCTCTCTCTCTTCTCTCTTTAGCCTCTTCGCTTTGAACTGCTCTTTTGAACAGGTGCAATAAGCACAACCTGGAAAGATAGAGAGTGAGAGAGAGAGAAAGAGAGTTGAGGCAGAGAGGGAGAGTCAGAGAAGAAGTGAAGAGAGAGGGAGAGTCAGAGAGAAAGAGAGGGAGAGAGAGAGAGAGAGAGAGCCACCACCAGACTGATATTACTAATTCATGGTAAAAGGAAAGAATAGAAAAGATAAAAAGACGAGGAAGGAGCGCGGAGCTAAAAATGAGAGCTATTCGTCAGCGCGCGTTTTGTTTGCGTCATAAGCGTGTGTCCACACATGCTATAAGGCTTTCTTTTCGAAATCTCTTTTTGGCTTGCTGCCAAATTACATACGTGCATCTATTTAAGAATCCTGTGGAGAGCAGGGAATTTCTGCGCAGCCATTGTTCTCTACTTATAATTTTGGTTTTTGCTAACCTATTTATAGTACATTTCTTATGACCTGGGAAATGTACTCTAAATAAGACAGCAAAAACAAAATTGTACATAAATGTGTTACAGGCATATACGTTCATTCATATGTGCAAAGTTTAATTTACAAAACGCAGAACAAAGGGGAAGCTGGAAACAAAGATCTGGTGACTTTATGTGCCAATGTATTGTATGCAAGACTTTGTCTTTTTGAGGGTAGAAAAAAGGTGCAAGTTTCATACATATGTATTTAGATATGTATATATATATATGTATTACCATTTACGGACAAGGGTCTTTGTTGATGGAACTTGAGGTGTAGGAGGGCGTAACAAGGAAAAGGCATTGAAGAGTGTTAAAGATTGCCTAAATTTCGAATAGATAAAGAAAACGTGAACAGGAAATGTTTAGAACGACAGAATATGTTGATATGCGTACATATATGCATACAGTAATGTAAAAGAGGAAAAAGCAAGTAAAGAAATTGAAGAAGAAGAAAAAAAGGTCATCAAGAAGCTTGCAGTCCTTATCGAAAAGCCCGAGGGAAGCAGAAATACAAAGTGGCAATCTTGAGCTACTGACAATTTTCTTCTTCTGTTAAGGGCAGCACACTTCGACTCCTTCGCCTCCTTCGCACCACTTTAGATATCAGTGCCAATCTAGCCATTCTACATGGCGACTACAATTATTGGAGATGCAGAAGGAGTTCTCGAAAGTGGAGAGTGGAAAGAGACGAAGAGAGAAAGAGAGAGAGAGAGAGAGAGAGAGAGAGAGAGAGAGAGTGCAAAAGCGATCGAGCAAGGGATAAGGAGAGAAACCGGAAAAAGCCAAACAGAGAGGGAGAGAGAGAAAGTTGCTAAAATGGAAATATTATGCAAAGATGAGAGAGCAAAGCAGGTGAAGGAGAGAATGTTGAATTCAAAATGGTAGTTGCGAGAAATAAGACTGGGAAAGTGCGTTCCCGAATCCGATATTTACATGATATTCTCCTGGCCATATCCGTGAGAGAGAGAGAGAGAATGAGAGAGAGAGAGAAAGAGAGAGAGAGAGAGAGAGATTTCCCACTGTCTATACTTTCGAAAGGACTGATGTATCTAAGGGATTTCCCATAAAAAAACAGCCCGAGAAATAGCTACAAAGACGTGCAAAGATGTCTGCGAGGGAACGAATGAGTGGGTGATACAGGAAGTGAGAGAGAGAGAGGGTGAGAGAGGGAGAAGATGAGAGATAAAGAGAGGGGATGAGAGAGAAAGAGATAGAGGACGAGAGAGAAAGAGAGAGGGTGAGGTGAGAGAGAAAGGGTGTGAGGGAGAGGGTGAAAGAGAGAGAAATGAAGAGAACGAAGAAAGAAAGAATATATAAGAAAAAGAGAGCGTAGAGAGGGAGATAAAGAAAAGGGAGAGAGAAAGAGAGAGATTCCATCGAAGGGGTTCGCGGGAAGTCTCGTCATGGTACAATTAACGATTAGCGGCAATCTGGTGAGGGAGTGAGGCGAGAAAATTTTGCATTCTTTCCTTGGCGAGACCAATTGGCAGTGGTCCAAAAAAGGACTCTAGGCATGGTGGCGGTGAAAAGGGGAGAGAGAGAGAGAGAGAGAGAGAGTGAGAGAGAGATGGAGAGGGAGAGAGATAGAGAGAGACAAAAAGATATAGAGAAAGCGTGAAGGAGAGAGAGAGTCAGAGAAAAGAGAGAAAAAAAGGACATGTAGTCAGATCGAGATAGTTTTCGTAGACAGGGGGGGGGTGCGAAAAGAGGAAGATGATCTTGACAGCCAAATAAATCAGATGGCAAAGAAAAGGACCGAGCAGGGAGAGAGAAGGAGGGAGAGAGAGAAAGAGAGAGAAATATAGTGAAAGAGAGAGATTGAACACTGAGATATCGCGAACGCTATTCATGCAAAGCTGAAAAAGCTTTGCGAGGGCAGGCAAGAAAGAAGCGTTAGGGCCTTCTTCTATCTTTCTGCATCTCGTATAACTTCTCTTTTTCTCTTTTTATAGGATGGCTAAAATTCAGTTTAGTCGAGTGCCGAATTTCTGGTTCACTTTTTTGGCACCTTTCACAATATCTCTCACGGCCACCTCCTTTTTTTCATAAGGCACCAATTATCTTTGCTATCATTTGAAAAAATAAAAGAAATAATTATGTACGTGAGATGAGAGGGAGTTGAATGTTTATTGAAGATAGATGAGAAAGCAGCGACGCTGGTAGAGAATGAAAACGCAGGCATGCAGGCAAGATCAAGGTAAGAACAAAAGAAATATTCATAATTATTTTTTAAAAAAATGAATTCAATTTGAATTGAGCGTTTAGCTGAAATAATCATGGAGGAATGTTTAAAATTAATTTTCTTTCAATTTTAAATTGATAGTTCTAAAGTCTGAATAATAAGATTTAAGGCCCGAACAAAAAAATACGTGTGATATGAAAAATGCCTACGCAATTGCTCACGTCCACTGTTTTAGTGGTCTACTTATGATTACGTTGAGTGGGAATGCAAAAAAGGCAAGGAGCAGCGTATAGCCTACTTGATGCTATGCTCTTTTCACTTTCCTCATTATCAGTTGTCTCTCAACTCTTGTTGTCAATTACTTTCCAGCACTCATATCATTTTGTAGTACTATCTCTCACTCTCTCTCTCTCTTTCGTTCTGTATCTCTCTTTCTCTCCTCTCTTTCTCTTTCTCCATCGCTTTCTCTCTCTCTCTCTCTCTCTCACACACACACACACAAACCACAACTGATAAAAAATACAGCTCCAGCACAAAATTCACGTAGAAAGAAGATGTAATAGTAATACCCAGGAGCAGAGGTAAATCAATTATTTCATGGTTAAATGTATTACTTCTCATTGGAAGGAATTTGCCGAATATTCTCTTTTCAAAGGAAAAATTTTTCGAAAATTTTTTTTTTGTCTGTGGAGAAGCAGTTCAACTTGACTTCTATTGATTCTACGTGAATACGAAAAGGGATTAGAAATGATTCTTCCTCCCCTCTTCATTTCTATGTACATACATACGTAGCAGACATGAAATCCGGTGTTATTGGCCTGAATCTCTGCATTCTTGAAGCTTGACTTGTCATAGAAAGGAATTCGTTAAGTCTACTTCCTTACATCATTTGGGAGGAACTAGAAAGGAGAAAAAGCTTTGACGATAAGGACAAGAGAGATTGAGAGAGAGGAAGAGAAAGAGAGAGAGAGAGAGATAGAGAGAAAGAGAGAGAAAGAGAGAAAGAGAGGGAGAGAGAGAGAAAGAGAGAAAGACTGACGCAGGGGAAGAGAGATGGAGCGGGCTGTAAATAATGTCATAAATAAGAGCTTGGCCGAGTAAGTGATAAAATGTCAAAACGTCAAATTTCTCAGGGAGCACTCTGCAAAAAATTCGCAAACATGTAGACAAGTATAAAAAATTTTTTGTTAGACAAATGTTTTTCTTTTCACATTTGCGAAGAAATGATTTGAATGAAGAAATGAACGGCAAAGCGAGACGGGAAATTACATTTAAAAAAAACTTAAGCGGCAAAAAAACACATAATAATTCTGTCATATCATTTGGTCCCGTTTCCTCAACGAGACCACAGCAGTCAAGTGCAAAAGCCACCGGCTGAGACGTAAAAGGAAAAGAAATTTTTATTTTTTTTGGAAAACATAACAGGATCTGAATGCCTGTGTTGACAAGTCCTTGACACGCTCTGTTCGCCCAGATAATTAATTGCAGGAATTTTCCAAATTATTTACGTCTTTAAATCAGATCGAAACAAGAAAAGGCACATCTATACATTATCATAAAACATGTTCATAGATGTTACAATTGTTGATTGTAACATACATATATGTTACAGTCAGGACAATTGGTCTGTTAAGGCGCTTATAATCCTTACAATAAATACAGAACGAGGTTGTGTTCAGGAAATTAGGGCTAGAATATAAGAGAGAGGGTGAGGCGAGCGAGAGAGGAGGAGACAGCGAAGGAGAGAGAGAAGGAGAGAGAGAGAATAGCGAGAGAGAAGGAGAGAAAGAGAAGGAGAGAGAGTGAGGATAGAGAAGGGGATTTAGAAGATTAGACATTGAGATGAATGGGATTACTCTGTGTGCATTACGAACAAAAATGCATTTATTCAAACAAATAAATTTCATTTTTCTCTACATAAGTGTATACATAGACAGATAAAGCCTCCATTGTGTTGTAAATCTAGTTAATTCTGCAAGTGCTTGAGAGCTATCGATTACATGACTTCTTTTCTAGTAAATATTGCAGAAAAAATAAGAAAAAAAAACAATAGTTTATCTCAAGATGTACTTATGTATGTATATGTTACTGCTTGCACAAACGAGAAAAGTACTTGCGAGAGAGTGAGAAAAGATATGCGGAATTTTTTTTTAGAATTTGCACTTTGAAAGAAACGTAGCGCTTTGTGTAAGGTTAGATGACATACAAAATGTGCTTGCAAATGTCTAGCAAAGTAGGAAAATGACACCATACCCTTGTTTTTTTTCTTCAGCTTTCTGCGGCCATGTGAAAGAGGTCGCGCGAGAAAATAAGACTTTCGAAAAGGGCGTCAATTTAAATGTGGATACAAATCTTTTTTTTTTTGGTAACGCTGTGACAAGTCGCTCACCTTTTCGACGCAGTCGCCCGTGAGGAGTGGCGCGAGGGGCGCGATTCCGCCGACGCCGTTCTCTCCCTATATATGTATATATTTTTTAATATTTTAATTTTTATATCTTAATTTTTTTCTTATAAATGAAATGATGAGTTACCAAAGGCAATAAAAGTTAAGCGCATATAAAGGCTGTGCAGGGCCACGTTTCATTAAAAAAAATTATTTAAGGATTTGTTTAAAAAAAAGCAGCTGAAAAAACTATATTTTGAGCGCGTTATCAAATGGAAAACAATGTAATACTCCTTTTTAATATATAAAATTATATATTATTTCTTTAAAATTAAATTTTCCCGCCTTGTGAGATTTTGAATTTTTTTAAATTTTATATTCCAACCTGATGAGATCGATGCCTCCGATCTCCGTCGACATCCGAGGAGTACTCATGGTGAAAGGTCGTCCGTAGTGACTCCATCTCTCCTTTTCCTCCTGCTCCTTCTCTCTCTCTCTCTCTTGCTATCTCTCTCACCCTCTCTCTCTCTCTCTCTTTTTCTCTCTCTCACTCTCTCTCTCGCTCTCTCTCGCTCTTTCTCGCTCTCTTTCTTGCCGCTCTCCCACCTCGGCGTGCTCTCTCACCGATGCGGGTCAAATGAAAAGAAGAAGCCAAAGCCAAACACCCGATGGGTTCCGCTCTTCTTGGACCTGGAAATGATTCGAGATTTACGTGCACAAGCAGTGTTTTTTTAGCATTTCAAGGAAATGGCGACGAAAATAGAACGTCCAAAAATAATTCTCGTCAAGAAGGAAGTCAAAAAAGGATATACCAACGTACAAGTCACATCGTCATCATTTTCAGAGCCATTCAGATTGTCTGGCCGATAATTTCCGATAGCAATGATAATAATAATAATCAGATAGCAATAATATTAACTGCGCGTTTCTCCATTCCATTCGTTAAAGCGGAAAATACGATTTTCTAGATAAATTCAAACGACCACATTAAGTAGTCGCAATGCATCAATTTAAAGAGATCAATTGCGAATCAATTATGAACATACATACTTAGATACTTCCTGGAACAAAAGAACAAAATTGAATTGTTTTCCTCTCTCGTTTTTTTCCTTCCTGAAGAAGCAAAAAAAAAACTAAGAAAGTAAATAAATA
This sequence comes from Allodiplogaster sudhausi, assembly GCA_945643635.1. NCBI lineage: Eukaryota > Metazoa > Nematoda > Chromadorea > Rhabditida > Diplogasteridae > Allodiplogaster > Allodiplogaster sudhausi. The sequence continues at coordinate 5,290,973 of CALZFC010000018.1, read as the reverse complement.
CGTTGCATTTGAGTGCTCTCGAAAGCATAATTTACAATTATTTACTAATATGGAAGTAGCACTACTACTTTCACAAATGCCCCGAACATCACTGATCACCGAACAAATTTGTTCTTCTGGCAAAAAAAAAGTTTTTGTGCATGCTTTTGGGAGATTTGCGATAGAGAGGTCTGCGTCAATGATGCTAGAAAAAAATGTTCTCTCGCGTGGACTATGGTGATTATTTTCGGATTTTCGGCATCATATGAAGACGGCGATATTTTAAAACATTACGCCAGAAATACTTGGAGAAAATAAGTTAGGGCGTGTATAGTATTGTATTCATGAATTTGTATCTAGACTTCTAGACCTCATAACGGGGGGGGGGGAGTCCCGGAGAAAGAAAAAGTGCGAATACGAGATGTTTAACCAACGGCCACAATGAGCCCTTATATAGGCGAATGGCAGATATGTACATACAAATAATAATAATTTATAAGCACTAACATTATATATATATATATATATATATACATCATTAATAAATACTCCTGACAATGAGGGATTAATACCTCCGCGGTGTGTCATTCATTAAATTGACACTCTCTTCTCAAGCGAGGAAAAAAGCAAGACTGCGAAAAACAAGTATAAAGAGGCTGATTATCTCCATTTGTTCATTTACTACATATTTCTTTGACCAAGGAGACAAGATGAAGAAAGGAAAAACAAGTGGCAAAATAAAAATGACCTTTGTAAAATGTAAGTTTCAATAATTATTTGAGAAATAGTGATGAATATAAGAGTAAACCACAAGAGCGGGAGAAAGATGGCGAAAGATATGTATGTGAAAATAGAGTGAAGCGAATAAGGTAGATAAGAGATAGAGAGAGAGAGATAGAAAGAGATAGAGACAGAGAGAGAGAAAGGAGAGAGGGAGAGATAGAGAGAGTGAGAGAGAGAGAAGGAGAGAGGGAGAGAACGAAAAAAAGAGAGA